>APFE030943842.1:152756-265368 GCA_000404065.3 Pinus taeda | reverse complement strand
TTGTAGTTGTACCCCTTATTAATATTGTTGTGCCCCTATTGTCCCCATATTTTTATTATTGTGCCCCATAGAATCCCTCTATTGTTATTTTTGTGGATTTATATTATTATGGTTAGGTTGGCTGGGTTATATTGTGACTCCTTAGACTCCTGTATATAGAAAGAAGGTTTTATCATTTGAATCATCCAAGAATTGTTCACTTATGTAATGTAAAGGAGGTTTCCCCTTCGAAGAGGCTGAATTCTAAGGCATTGATCTGTCTTTTCTTGAGCTGGTTTCATAACACAAACTTTGGGAGATGGATTAAGGAAGTGATAGCTCCATGGGATAAGATGTGGAAACAAAAATATGCCAAGAATTGGTAGGAAAAGGATCACATTAGAATGTCATGGCAATTCAGGGGCTCCCATATTTGGAATCTAGCATGGGAGAATAAAAGCATTATTCAACAACACAGCTTCTGGAAAATTCGAGCAGGAACCTAGCAAGATTTTGGGAGGATAATTGGAAACAAGAACCCATCCTATATAAGGATGATTTCGCAGCTCTCAGGAGGGAAACAGATAATAAAGGGATGATTATGGTTAAAGATTTCTAGGACCAGGATGGGGATAATTAAAAATGGAGGAATTGGAAGGATATGGGCTACAATGATGATAGTCCTTTGAAGGCCCTAGTAAGAACTCTCACCCAAGAGCTAGAGCACGAAAGGATTTTGGTCTCCTCCTTACTTGAGCAACTAAGATGGGGAAAGAACCCTGAAGGTAACTTTAACCTCAAAGAATCCAAACAGGAAGTAATAGGATTTAACTATACGAATCATGTTCTATTCTAGAAGAAACTATGGCAAAGCCCCCACTGGATGAAAATAAAGTTATTTATCTAGTTAGTGCATCAAAAGAAAATCTTAACCTGGGAGAATCTAAAAAAAGGAAGGCTTTCTTGGCCCCTCCCAATACTATCTCTGTGGCTCTCAAGAGGAGACAATGGGTCACCTTCTCAACCTCTATCCTTTCACATCAAATATATGGGACTGGGTAGCCTCAATCTTTAGGTAAATAGACAGGGACAGTCTCAACATTTCCAATATCTTGAAGAACTAGCAGGTAAATTTCTTAGGGAATGAAATCATTAACAAAGCCTAGATTCTGGTACCAGGCTTTGTTATCTAGAATGTTTGGAAAGAGTGCAAAAATGGGATCTTCAAAGACAAATCAGGAGAGCCCAAATGCATAATTGCTCAAATATTGAGGCAGCTCAAAGATACAATAAGAAGACTACTAAGGAATCTTCCTAAGGATCCTCCTCTACTCCAAGAGGTGAGCATTCTTATGCAGTTGGGTCTACAGTCCATAAACCCTCAAAGCTTAACCAAGGGGGTAAGCCAAATTAGTGCATATATTAATATTTTGCAGCCTCATCCACATGGATTCCTAAAGGTTAATATAGATAGAGCTTCTAAAGGAAATCTAGGGTTAGCTGGCTTTGGAGGGGTTATAAGAGATGAAAAGGGCCAAATAAAGAAAATCTTCCATGGCCACCTGGGAAAGGCCACTAACAACATGATAGAGCTTATGGCACTAGAACAAGGCTTGGAAATTTTGTTAGTTTCTAATATGCACAATGTCATCATAGAAGCATATTCAGAATTTATTATCAGAGCGGCCCAGAAAATCTATAATGGTACTTCTCCAAACAAAGTTTCAGAGCACTGGAGGCTTTTACAAGTCTTTCATCGAATCCAATCCCACTTGCAAACCTTAAAAATGAACGACCTTTGTCATTGTGAAGAGGAAATCTAACATGTTAGCGGATCACTTGGCGAATGAGGGGGTGACCAACATGGATAGGGATTCTCGGTTTGATTCGAATCTTGTACCCCCAGGAAAGCTGTTGGAGGAATGTCTCTCTCAGGCGGACAAAGATATAGAGCTATGGATGCACAAGAAGGAATAATATGGTACAGAAGATTGGAGGGAGGAAAGGGTACCCTAAACTGTCCGCCCTCATGGGTGTGGGTCACAGTCCACGGCTCAATACTCCCTCGGACCTAATCTAGATGCATTACAGATTAGGTCATCTATGGAACAGATCTTTAGGTGGAAAGGTTGATGGTGTTTTTGGTTAACTGTGACTTTGGAAGGATGACACAAGAACTGTCTGATGTGCTTGATCAATGGAAACCGCTTGGCGAAACAGCACAATGGTTATTCCGCAAGGCGTAGTTTTCCAAAACCATAAGAGGTTTATCAAGCGAGATCTAAGTGGTATAGGGTTTTTTGGAGGAAGGCCCCAATTCCACTCATCAGACAACATGTAGCAAGGAGAGGTGAGAGAATACTGCTTGTATCAGATGGTTATCCCTCATGCAACTTGTCCACCCGATATCTTTGTACATCATTGGATCATTGGTGGGAGATCAACGGTGTATGGTTGATCGTGCAAGTTAGCTTGGGTCTCAAACCTGAAAAAAGTTTAGAGGCTAGGAATAAATTTTAAGTCGGGTCCGTAAGAATGGTTTGGTGTCGGTTGTCGTGGGCCCACGTTTGAGGTTTTTATTGTGGGCCACGGTTGGTATTGTGGTTGTGGGTCTGAGTGGGCCCAGTGGATACTGACAGGTCAACTCAGATGGACCGTGGCTCTACTTGCTCTTTAAAGTTCCTTATTGTTATTCCTGGTTGAAATTCTGGTGGACCCTCACTTGAAGCTTCTTCTCGAGGCCTGTTTTCCTTCAACACTAGACAACATGACCAAATGATCTTTTATTTGCCTACTATCCACTATATACAGAAGTAACTCCCATGTTGTTTTATTTTGACTATGCACAATTTTGGTTGCATGGTTCGGCTTTTGTTTGCACAGCTACCGGTTGAACTCTCACGGGGCTGCAGCTTGTAATTTATGTATTTTTAACTTCATTAATAGAAGGCCCTACTCTTACGTGAAAAAAAAAAAGATTACATAGAATACAACTTCTATGGAGAGAAGGAGAGAGAGAGTGAGTGGGGTAGAGAGAAGGACATAGATAGGGAGATAATGACAAAGCTGGAGGGAAGAGAGGGAGAGAAAAAGAGAGATAGAAATAGAGAGAAGGAGCGAGAGAGATGGAGTTGGAGGGGGAGGGAGAGGGAGGGAGAGGGAGGGAAGAAAAAATACATAAAGAGATAGAGGTAGAGAGAGGGAATGGCATGGAGAGAGAGTGAGGGAGAGAGGAGATGAGGGAAGATAGAAGGAAGAAGAGGGGAGAGAGAGGGAGGCAGAGAAGAAGGGGGGAGAGAGGTAGAGAGAGAGAAGTAGAGAGTGAGGGAGATAGTGATAGAGTTGGAGAGAGAGAGAGAGAGAGAGAGAGAGAGAGATGGCGGGGAGAGACAAGGGGAGGTGGGAGAGAAAGGGAGAGAAAGAGAGAGTGAGAGGGAATAACAAAGACATAGAGATATAGAGGTGGAGAGAGAGAGAGTGACAAGGGAAACAAGTAGAAAGAGTGAGCGAGAGAGGAGAGTATGAGGGATGAGAGAGAGAAGGAGAGGAGGGAAAGAGAGAGGGAGGGAAACACATAAATGGAGGTGGGAGAGAAGGGGAGAAAGAGAAGGAGATTGGGAGAGATAGTGACATAGTGGCATGGGAGAGAGAGAGTGATGGGAAAATAGATAGAGGGATGAGGGAGAGAAAGTGAGAGAGAAAGAGGAAGGAAAAGAGAGATGACTTGACAGAGAGATGGATACAAGGAGGGAGAGATAGATCAATTTGGAGGGGGAGAGAAAGGGAGGGAAGAAGAAAGACACAAAGAGAGAAAGGTGGAGAGAGAGAGTGTTAGGCCTCTATTTTTCCTTGCTTTATATCACCTTTTACTCAAAATTCCTCATGCCTTTGTTTAGTTTGAATGGTTATTGTCACAAGTATTTACTATTTCCCTTGTTTTAACATAATTTAAACATAATTAATAATAGTTTGTGTGTTTGCATGTTTAAAACTAAGTTGATCATGCTTTTATACAAATGCCAACAAGCATTATTCCTGATTTCACCTTCTTGTACCATGCAATAGATTCTTGTATTGGTATTCCTGCACCATTTTATAATGCCTTCATGCAATCTGAATAATTATTGCACCGCACACTCCCTCTCTTCCCTCCAGCTTTGTCATTATCTTTTCTCCACTGAGTAGAAAAGATGTATCATATCTGATCCGAATTTAAATAGGAATGCAACAAATTACATATATAACCATAAATACATAGATGCAGAAGAAATAATACTTCATTTCATTAATGTAAAATATTGAACTGTCTGTTGGGGTCTAATCTTTTCCTGCATGATGTAAAGACTGTGATTTCAAATATTGATCAAGGAATTTCAAGTTATGTCATGTTTAATCATTCTATGCATTTTATGATTTTAATATCTGAGTGAACCAGGTCATTAATATAGGGTGTGAGCTAGATGGGTTGGCTTCTAGACTAGCTCGACACCGCTCTAAATATTTCAGGATTAGGTTGGATTGCATTTAAATTGTAAATTGTTGTGTGGGAAATGTGTGGAAGATCAGATTATAATATATAATTATTTTCAGTCTCTTTCCTTCTTTAAAATTGATGTCATTTGATATGTTGCATGAATACGATATTAGAAGAATTGTTCTTGCAATTTAGAAAGGTTTTTTTGATATCAAATACTAGATCAGGTTGCATGTCATGATATGTCCCTTTAGTTGTTATGTATTCATAAGTTCAACTTATGCATTGATACCCTCACTCTATGAGTTTTTAATGTGTAATTCGAATTCTTTAAATTGGTCCAGATCCAATAGGTTCATGCTCTAGAATATGAGATCAATTTCCCCCTTTCTGAGTAATTGTGGTTTTGGAGGTATCGAAGTATTTATTTAATCTTAAATAATTATGCTTACAGAGGCCGCATATTACTCAGAAGCAGAAACCGCATATACATTTATGTCATTCGAAATTGTGATTCATGTATACTGCAAAGTCAACATTAATGAAAGGAAACTACATTATGTTTGAAATCAACAACATTTCTCCCCCATTTAGTTGCCTTTAGACTTTTGGTCAACTTCCAAAGATTTATTTTTAGGGACAAATAAGGCGAGAGAATTTATATGGGATAAATTTCTTTCATAGATTTGTTTACACAATAAATTTACTTGCCAAGATTTGTTGATGCTTTCAGGTTGTAATTTCTTGAAAATGATCTTTGCTACACAGAGATAGATGTGGTAGAATTAGTGCAAAATTGTTATTTTTCATTGCATAAAGAATGGTTTTCAATTTCTCTTGAATTTATTCCAGCATTTACAGTCTTTTTTTTTATGTTGTTCCAACATTGCTTGGTTTCTAGTTAGGATTTACTTTCTGTTTGCCCATAATTAGGATTTCCTTTCGCAATTGCTAATAGTGTAGGATTTCCTTTTATTTTTTGCATGATTTAAATTGTTAGGATTGGTGTTTCTCAAATTTCATTTGAAGTGAAGGATTCCATTTAAGTTGTTGAGATTAATGTGCAAGTTAGACTAGAATTTTCTTTGCATGTTTTTAGGGGCTCTCTCTAGCATTTCCAGTACCACACCTTGAAGTTCATGAACTCCCGGATTGATAATTAAATGTTGGTACATTAATATGACCTATATCGCACCCAAAATTTTGGCGTCGTTGCTGGCAAGGCGCTTAGGGGATTGAACTTGGTGACCTGTTTCATTTGGCTTTTTCCTTCACCTAGTTTTTCTTGCAATTTTATGTTCTCTGAATTTATTTCTTTCTTGCATATCTTTGTTGCTTTTAGGTTTTTCATTTTTTTTTTGTGTTGTAATAACCCCCGATATATATATATATATATATATATACATATATATACACACACACACACACACACACACTATTCATGTGCTATCAAATGTACCAATTAGCATGTTGAAAACAGAAAAATGGTATTTTGAGGAATCATTCAATGACAAGTTTTGATGCTGCTATAGAGACATACAACTCATCCAATGAAGGATTAACAAGTGCAAAATTTAATATTTTGCTTGAACATAAAAATAATATTATTAAATATTTGATTGCAAAATTGGATGATTGGCAGGAGGAACAGAAGAAGGATGACGAACCACTACTTATCTTTTGTACCAATTGTAGAAAGAAACACTTCCTTAGAAAGTGTCCACTTAGTAGCCAAATGTTTGAAGAATTTGTGAAGAGGATCATTTAACATAACGTTTCCCATTACTACCAAGGTTAATAAGGGTACTCAGGAAATCAAGTAAGAAATCAAATAAACTACCAGGTATAACTCAAAACCCATCACCATTTGATACTTGGAATAATGTTTATTATCTTGAGAAGGTTCCTCAACATGTTTATAGTCTTGCAGTTTCATGGAAAAAATTTAGTCCTCCTCCAAATGAATACCTTACTTCATGGCTACAGTGGCCCTGTCCTTGGACCTAATCCTCGAGTCAGATATCCCCATGGCCTCAAGAATGGTTTAGATCCTTCTCTCTAGGGAAGTCTCTCATACAACTTCAATTACATGAGCATCAATAGAAACCACAATTTGTTTCCAATGCACTAGCAAGTCATCCTCCTCCATGGTCCTAGATGCATGTGCAACCTTACCCTGATCCATACCTTAGCTCTAATCCATACCCTAGACCTAACCCTAGTCCATACCCTAATCCAAACTCTAATCCATACCCTAGACCTAACCCTAGCCCATACCCTAATCCAAAACCTAGACCTAACCCTATTCCAAAGCCTAAACCTAATCCAAATCCAAATCGTAGTCCAAGCCTTAACCAAAACCCTAGCCCAAACCATATCCTAAACCCTAATCTAAATGATCAGGTTGCACAACAATTTGAAACACCTATTCTTCCTGTTGATTCCCCTATTGAACAAAATGTTACACCTTCCATGTTGGGATAGGGAATGAATTTGGAAACTTCCCCCATTACCACAGAACATTCACCCCAGGAAGATATAATTCAAAGACCATTAGAGGAACAATGTTTCATTGGAACCTATTCTAAAAATGTTGTTGAAGCGCAGAACTCTAGAATCTCTCTTAATCATTCTTATCAATTTGAAAAGAAGATATTTTAGCCCAAGTTTAAGGGATATACCTTTTGTCTATCACCAAATCCCTTATGCCTCAAGGAGAGTGACTATCAAACTGTGGAAGACTTGCATAAGTTGGAGAATCATAAATATGTGGATTTCATTGAATCCTAATTTCAAGAAGTCATCAACACATCTTATTCCTTCATCATTCAACATCTCTTGGTACCATATCAATTAAAGTAACTGGTTTCTCATACTCTGGTACATCTGGAAGTTTATTCTTTAAAACTAAGTGTGAGAAGATTCAACATTTTGTTATGCACATGGCTACATTGGAAGTACACCTACACTAAAAGGTGATATTTCTCTCTTTAAAAATAGGGTAGGGTAATACGAGAGTAATGAATAAAGATGTATAACAACACTCTTGAAACTGTGATTCCCTAAAAGCATAGCTTTTGAAATTTCTATTATTATGCACTCTTGTAGTGAGACTTGTCAGAAGAACTTCACACTTAATGCCTCATATTTTATAAAGTGACTTTGATTATTGATCAATATGTTAGTGAAGAGTATTTTTATAAGTTACATGTAATACTTTTCTCCTATTCTAACAAACTATCATCCAGGAAACCTTTTCAAGTCCCTCTTCGAAGGGATTGATGAGAAACCTCTTATGGTGGACCACGCCTACAAAGCTCTAACAAGCTTTCATAAGAACCCCGGGCATGATGAACTCAAGGAATATTTTTAGTCATTATCTGAGATGTTTTATTAAAATAAGTCTTTACGGTAGCATGACCAACCAGTAAAGAGTAGTAATTAAAAACTTTTCACACCATCCTGTGCTCTTACAGAGTAGAATTTCTTCCCCACCTATTAAGTAACCTATTTAAGGTTAATCATAATCAGTTTTACAAAAGAAAAACATAAATAGATTAATTCAGGGATACGAGGTCTCATTATGAGCTGACCTACTATGATCATAGGTCCTAAGGAGAATGAAATTACCGCTACTCGTCACCAAGCCACGGTAATACCTTTTAGCTGAAAAGGTTGGAAGACAAGAGATCTCATCACAAGTTGACTTGTTCATTCTTGTTAGCTCTTATGAATCGCATTATCGTTAGTCAGTTACTAAGCCAAGACAGAGGCCTTCAATTAATTTCTAAAAAAAAAGAGAGAAAAAAGTAAATGCTCTTAAATGACTTTGAATCTCTATCTAATAGGTGGGACACAAGCATTTCATGGGGTTAAAAGGCATCCTTTTCGAGGCTATAGACATCTGCTAGCAACAGGGCCATGCCTGTGGTATTAAAGTTAATTTTACGCTATGATTTAGTTGGTTGTTTTTGTCTTTCTTTGAATTCATTATCATATCTCTTTGGGAATGGCTTTAGAATCCTTCTAGTGTTATGCCTTGGAGTTTTACCTTCTTTGGAATGATTTTTTATGGACATGGGACCCTTAGTGTAGGTCATTCACTGTGCCCAGACAAGAGGAGCTTCAACTATACATGGATAATGGTAAAATGGTCACTGTGGGAAGGCATTATTATGTCTACTTTTAACACCATGTATTTCAAATTATGTCACTTATATTTACAACTAGGACATTAAAGTGAAACTTCTGATCAAGGATGCCTTTGAGATAATTTTGGAAATTTTTAAAAGTTGTTTATTTTATTCAAGTAATAACACCATCCTTGCAATTTTCCTATGGCAGCACTTGTGTTATAATTTCTTGAAATCGGTCTAAATAAATAAAGCGTCTAGCAGAGAATCTGTTTTTAGAACAAGCACTATCTAGCGAAGGAAATGTGATCACATAATTCTTGGAACATTATTAATAGTGTCCATCAATGTTTTAATATTGTTTTATGCAAGGGAGTGATCATAAAACAATTGATTTCCTTGCATGGGGACATGCAATATGGTTAGCATGGGGGGATGTTAGGCCTTTTTTTTGTCTTGATTTATATCACCTTTTACTCAAAATTCCTCATGCTTTTGTTAAGCTTGAATGGTTATTGTAGCAAGTATTTACTATTTCCCTTGTTTTAACGGAATTTAAACATCATTAATAATAGTTTGTGTGTTTGTAGGTTTAAAACTGAGTTGATAATGTTTTTATGCATATGCCAACAAGCCTTGGTCCTGCATTCACCTTCCTATACCATGCAACAGATTCCTATATTAGGATTCCTACACCATTTTACGATGGCTTCCTGCACTTTGAAGATTTCTTGCACAACACACTACACATAAGTATGATTTGAGCATACCCCACCTGAGAGATTGGAATCTGCATAGATAGATGCATATCTAGCAAAAAAAGATATTTTTATTGTAGAAACTGGGTACTAGAATATGGTTGTGAAAAGGTACTTACGTAGGCTTGGCTGGAAGAGACAAAAGTTTCGTAATGTGATGGACATGAGGGTCGGCCTTAGCAAGTATGCTACAACACTGTTGGATTAACATACTGACTACTGGGTAATGAATGTAGTTCCTGTTAGTGAACCAAACATGTTGCTTGTGATTTATGATGGTGAACTCATTGGGGTTCTTCATGATTGGTGTAATACATTTGATACGTATCCACGGACCTAGGATCTTCTTCATGCTTTTGGTCTATTCTCCATTGAGAAGAAAAGATGTAAAATATCAGACATTTTGTTAGAGATGGACAGAGTTTTGCATCCTAGTGGATATGCATATATTTGAGGACCAAAATTTTCCAGTGTCTTCATCATCGAGATGCATCTAGAACAACACCAATTCACTAAATTCAAACATATGGGTGTTGTGGTGGGAGGACCTGATTCAGATGATCAATTCACTAACACGATATTTGATTACCAACATCTGGCTCCAACAACGCACATGAATGTCGGGTTCATGGGCACCCTTGTCAGCCTCATCCACTCGAATACGTGGTGATAAATAAGAGTATGCAACACATCAAGTTCTTACACCATACTTATGTTCCTTCACTGGAGTTAAGGAGTGCATAAACTACTCAAATATGGAGGACATTACTTGCTTGATAGTTTGAATCACATGGAAGCAATTCATTGGTCAATATCACTCTTGGTCCACCAATAGCCTCATACCAAGAAAAGAAGAACGATTTACCAAAAAAATCCCTTATGTACCAAATTCGGCTCCTTTATTTGACATTTAGTTGCAAATCTGCTTTTATCCATGGAAAATTATTATGATTTGTAATTTGTCCCTTATGTATTTTGATTGGCTTGTGAATATCCCAATTTTTAATTCCAATATCTATATAAACTTAGAGATCGCCTGGAGCAAACATACATGCACGAAAGGGTTGCGTAGAAGGAAGAGGGGAGGAGACTGTCCCAATGTAGAATTATGTAGGCATCATTAGTCTGGGTTTCTCCCCCCGTTTGCTGGAGTCTAATGTTTTCCTACACGATATAAAGACTACGATTTCAAATATTAATCAAGGAATTTCAAGTTATGTTCTATTTAATCATTTTATGTGTTTTATGATTTTAATCTCTGAGTGAACCAGGTTGTCGATAGAGGGTGTGAGCTTGCTGGGTTGGTTGCTAGACTAGCTTGACACTGCTCTGAATCTTTTAGGATTAGGTTGGAATGTGTTTAAATTGTCATTTTCTGTGTGGGAAATGTGTGGAAGATGAGATTATAATATTTAATTATTTTCAACCTCTTTCCTTCTTTAAAATTGATGTCATTTCATTTGCTACGTGAACATGATATTGGAAGAATTGTTATTGCAATTTAGAAAGGTTTTTTGATATCGAATATTAGATTGGATTGTGTGTCATGATATGTCCTTTTAGTTGTTATGTATTCATAAGGTCGTTTTATGCATTGATACCCTACTTCTATGAGTTTATAATGCGCAATTCGAATTCTTTAAATTGGTCCAGATCCAAAAGGTTCATGCTCCAGAATATGAGATCAAATTCCCCCTTTATAAGTAATTATGGTTTTGGATCGAAGTATTTACCAAATCTTAAATGATTATGCTTATAGAGGCTGCATATTACTCAGAAACAGAGACCACATATACATTTTTGTCATTCGAAATTGTGATTCCTATGTACTGTAGAGTTGACATTGATGAAAGGAAACTACATTATCTTTGAAATCGAAAATGTTTCTCTCCCATTGTAGTTTCCTTTAGACTTCTAGTCAACTTCCCAAGATTTATTTTTTGGGACAAAGAAGGTGAGAGAATTTATATGGGATCAATGTATTTCATAGATTTGTTTACACAGTAAATTTACTTTCCAAGGTTTGCTGATGCTTTCAGGTTGTAATTTCTTGAAAAGGATTTTTGTTACAGAGAGATAGATGCAGAAGAATTAGTGTAGATTTGTTATTTTTCTTTTCATAAAGGATGGTTTTGAATTTCTCTTGAATTTTTTCTAGCATTTACAGTCTTCCATTTTGATGTTGTTCCGACATTGCTTGGTTTCTAGTTAGGATTTACCTTCCATTTTCCCATAATTAGGATTTCCTTTCGCAATTTCTAATAGTGCAGGATTTCCTTTTTTTTTTGCATGATTTCAATTGTTAGGATTGGTGTTTTCTCAAATTTCATTTGAAGTATAGGATTCCATTTACTTTGTTGAGATTAAAGCGCAAGTTAGACTAGAAGTTTCTTTCCAGGTTGCCAGGGTCTCTCTCTGGCATTTCGAGTGTTGCACCTCGAAGTTCATGAACTCCCGGATTGACAGCTAAATGTTGGTACATTAATATGCCCTATATTGCACCCAACAAAAAGGGAGAGAGAGAGAGAGAGAGAGAGAGAGAGAGAGAATGTTTTTGTGTGGTGAGATAGAGAGACAAAGAAGGAGAGAGGAAGGGAGATAGAGATATAGATGAAGGGGGGAGAGAGGGAAGAAGAGAGATTCAAAGGGAGGGAGGGAGAGATAGATATATATGGAGATAGATAGAGAGAGAGAGAGTTTGGGGATGAGATAAAGAGACAATAAAGGAGATATGGAGGGAGGTATAACTAGCTTAGATCTATTTTAACCCTAGATCTATCAAGCTCCGAGAGGGTCCAAATTTCTCAAAGTGCAATCATTTCCTCAAGTTTCACACTCAAAAAAGAGGTTTACACCTCAAGACATTTGATCCTTATTGATGCTTGATAGATCGAGAGTTAAGATGGATCTAGGCTAATAATAATAAAAAAGAAAAAATTTAAAACTAGCAAAGAAAATAAAATACTTATTGATTTATTTATAATTTGTAACTCAATATAAAGAAAATATTTTCAAATAATAATGAAAAATAAATAAACAAAATAAATAACTACTTACATAACATAAACATATGATACAATGCATTGGCCAGGAGATAAACTGATCATTATTGAGGAGAGGATGGAGATGGTATCAACATTTCGAGAGCTTGCAAACTGTGCGGTTGCAGGGTTGAATTATACCATTTTTTTCTTAACAAGGCATTCGACTACCCAATCCAACTCGAAGAAGGTGTCAGACTGCATCGTGAAGCTATTGGCCATAGATCCTGAAGGGAATTGACATGTGATTGTGGGACTTACCAGCCACACACTGTTGAAATCCCTTGTGAACGATGACCTTGTCGACCTCAAATCCCACTGTCTCGAGGACATTGCAGCCTGCTTCGGTGAATGCAAGTACATCCTTGGATCCCAATACATTTTTTCTTACAGTGGTCTCATATTTATCGGGTTTCTCGAGCCCCATGGAAGATGTGGTATTAGCTACTCACAAGGAACAAAGCATACAAATATGATCACAAACGGGACATGGTAGGGGAATCTGATCCCTCAGGAAGAAATAATTTGCAGCAAATGGAAGGGTTTTTCGACCATTTGTGACTCTGGCATCCCAAATATGGCAGATCTCTCTATTGGGAGAAAGGGTAGCCACATATATATTTGTTTTAATATGAATAAATGAGCAAAGATGACAGGTCCTCTGTGTATCCATCAGTAAGCTGCGAGAAAAATTATGTTTATGGTAAGGATGCAGATTTCCAAATTTTTGCACAAACCCCAACATGAAGATTGATCATCTTGTGGACTCAATGGATTCACTGGTGAGAAATCTGAAATTGTCAATTTATTAAAAAATTGTTATTCCAACAAATCTGCAAAACCTAACATATGCAGGCAGATTCATGCATGACCATATGCACTTACAAGATTATGGCATAGAACAAAATTCCTCGATCATCATTAAACTAAGGTTGCAGGTGGGTTCGACAAGATCTAATATCCCCAAGGGCCTGAGGTTAGCCAAAGGACAAACCAATGGATCTACATCATTCAAAGACACCCTCAAAGGGCTCCAACATGAGGTAAGCCTGAATAAACCCTTAACATTCGTAGGCCCTATATTGTAGAGAAAATGAATGAAATTCTGGAAATGGTAGTAGATATGGAAGAGATCAATAATATTTGTACATCATATCAGTCCTAGGCAATCATTTGCAGGTTCAACGGTTTCTAGCCAAAACATGTGGATCTTTTCCAGTGAATCTTTATCACTTAGATGATAAACTGTGAGTTTCACTTATGCTCAAAGGGTTTCTTCATAGTAAAATTTAAATCATCGGAGATCAAAAATCAAGTTTTACATGAGGGTTCTTGGTTTTGGGGAAATGCGGGATTATTTATCACCCCATGGTTCCCATATTTTGATGCTAGTACACTGTCGGTTTCCAAAAGATTGGTTTGGGTAAGATTGCATAACTTACCTCTTCACTTCTCGCATCCAAAAGTACTGGAAGGAACCAACAACATGCTCAGGAAATACATCAAGTTGGATACACAAACAATTGAAGAAACAACTTATAATTTTGCGAGGATACGTGTTGAGGTAGACCTCAGTAAAGGACTACCTGATCGTATCCATTTGACACACAACAACCACCTAGTTCTTAGATTATGAGAACATGGCATTTAGATGTTGCCTCTGTCTTCAAACTAGAAATCTTCAAACCCCATGTCCTTTGGAAAAGAAAGATCCCATGAGGAAAACGAAATGTTTCAAAAATCTAAAGGGATGGCATTTCCCAACACCACGACCCGACGAAGAAGAGGAAGAGGAGGACTTGGGAGCCCCCATCACGAAGGAAATCTCAAATCCACAGACATATTCAACGATCGAAGAATTGAGCCAATGCAAAACAAGGGGATCAACTTCACAAAATCCAAAAGGAGATTGTCATTGAAGCCAAGAAATGTCAAAGGAGAAGGAGGTAGCAGGATTCAAACATCCTTATACATCTCGGAGTTCAGATTCATATAAAGAACATCCGAGGGAGGCAAAAGAGAATCAACTAATTATTGTAACAACCACTCTTGATCAAGGAAGATGACAAAAGGTAGAAAAAAAGAAAGAGAGAAAAAGGTTACTAAATTTTTTTGCTTAGGCCCTTTTTTTAAGTTTGTTGTTACTATATTTCTATTGGTATCAACTTTTTGAGTGAAATAACTTGGACACTAAAAACTGCACTATACACATCTAATTATCTAACATTTTATAATTAATAAAAAATTACCTTTTCCCAAAAAAAAAAAAAGGAAAAAGAAAAAGAAAAAGCAATATTAGTTTAAATATGTAAGAATATCATAGTCAACATTAACGCATATCTGATCCTAAATAGTGTAACTTGCCCTTTCATGAGCCTTTTGTTTTCTTTTGTGAAACGTATATTGTGAGATTAGAAATAATAAATGACCTTATTAAAACTATGAAATAGATTTATACCACAATATATTCGGAACTTATTCCTCCGGAAATATTAGTTTATGTTTCTTATTAGTCCCTGCCTGGGACTAATAGCGATCGATAGATCGTTGACCAGCGATTAATTAACTTTGACCAAATAAAATTTTCGGTACATGTCAAGTTTAAACCAATGTTTGAAATAAAATATTCTGCTCATATGCTTGCAAACAAACTTTTATCCAAACTTTCAACTTGCACCTCTTATTGCCGGGGAGACTGCATGATTTTGATGAAACTTAGGATAATCTCTTTGAAATTTAACAAATGCATATTTTGATGAAACAAATATTGGGGCAATATGATGTTATCCAAAGTACAGTTGATATGCCACTTGTCTCGTGCATAGCTTTGTGGCAAGCTACATGTAATCACCTGTCTCATGCTGGACTCAATACTGTCTCACAATACTACCCTTCCAGCTAACAGGGCTAATCTAGCGGGACCAGAAAATTGAGGAAGAGTTTGATTTTTTTTTTTCTTCTTTCTTCTGAGCAGTGGAAGCTGGCAGACATGGATTCTTGGTCGAGAAAAGCAATCGAGGTGCTCAAGGATGTGGCTTTTGTGGGGTTCGCCAATATGAATGGCAGGATTGCAAATATAGACGTTGCAGTTCTGAAAGCTACATGTCACAATGAGATTCCTCCCAGCGAAAAACACGCCCTAATTGTAGTAACTGCAGCGAATTACCGCAGTCTGAGACGATATCTAAGACGCACAATCGAAGAGCATTTAAGGCGAACCAAAAATTGGATGGTTGCTGTCAAAACTCTGGCACTCATTCATAGATTGATTCGAGATGCTCTTCCCACTTTCATAGATGAAGAAATGCTGCACTCTTCTGATACAACGCCACTCATGGCGGTATCGCACACTTTCGAGGACACTTCTAGCCCCCTTGCTCTGGAATTCTCTTTTTGGGTTCGCAGTTACTCGTGTTATTTGTCTCAGAGCCTGCATTGCAAGCGGATTGTGAACCATGGCATCTTTGTTGAAAATCAGAGCAAAACGCCCAAAATTTTTGAAATTGTGCAGCTTTTGGAAGATTTGCGATCCCTGCAACAACTCCTGGACTGTCTTCTGGATTGCACTCCTCCTCGTGAAGGCCCTGTGGCATTTAACCCTCTGATTCATTATGGTCTCGATTTAATTGTGAAAGAATGCCCAGAGATTTATGCAACCATTAATGTTCACATTTGCAAGCTGCTGAGTTTCTTCTTTGAAATGCCCAGCGGAAAAGTTGTGGCCTTTGTGGACTCGTGCTGTCTTCTAGATTTGGATTCCATAGATTATCTCTAACTTGACTATCCTGCACAACTTGCACAAAGGTGAGTTTTTTTTTTACAAGAATGGCTTCAGAAGCGATTGAAGGTCCGCCTGTCCGACGTTTCCATCTTCCTATTACAGGTATTAAATCTCTCTTCTTATTGTTGGTTCTCTACTGTGTCAATCATTTTCCCTCTTTCTGGTTTTAAGTTACAGCTAATACATAATCTTTCTTTGCAAAAACGGGAGGAATGGCTACGCATCCTGCCACAGCGTTGGGAGGCAGAACAACTTACAAGCCTATCTCAGGATCTTCAAAAAGAACCGTGTATGTTTATATTTTCCTATTTGGAAGCTTTCCTCGCTCAGCTGAGAGTGAAAGGTGCTTCAGTTTCCTTTAAAAGATTTTAGCTTAGTATTTTTCGGTAGCGCCAACTATGGCCTCTGTCTATTAATTTGGTTTAAACATGACAGGACTCACGTTGCCACCCAGTGGGGTCTTTGTGCAACTTGTCCTTCCAGTCTATTCGAGGTTTACAGTCTAGGGTGTTTTAGATTAAGCTCGATTCACGCTGAGTTTTATACTCAGGGTTTGAGCTTCATATGTTGTAATTAAGAACAGAGTTATATTCCTATATGTTGTAATTAAGAACAGAGTTATATTCCTGGTTAGTCATTGTTTAAGTTTCCTTTCTTTTTCGGATGTATAATCTTGACCCACAACGGAATTGCTCGCTCTATCTTGCTCTCTAGACTCGGTATTATTTTTGTATCTTTGGTTAATGAACAGTGTTACGAGGCTCTATTTTTTTCAAGTTTGAGGCCGGCAGCCTAGACGGAAATGTTTCGACGTCTGTCTAAGCGTATGATTCTAAAGATTCGGCTTTTGAAACAGCAGCTTCAGATTTGGCTTCGTCGGGAGATTAATGAACAAAGGATTCTGATTCTGATTTGGCGGATGAAACATTCATGCATGCGTATGATTCCTTCCAAACCTACGTACCTACCTACTGTTTAGTGAAGCAGACAGGGCAGAATGGGAGCTCAGGGCTCTTAGACAACCTACTGACCGAGATCTGCTAGAGAACAGGAATGCAGTAACACAGAAAACTAAAAAGGTATTGGATCTCAAGAAAACTAACAAGGAGTCTAAAGCTACCATAGGTGCAGCCATTGAAGACCTTGAGAAGACCAAGGACTCCCTGTCTAAGTTGGAAGAAAAATTCAGATCAAAGCCTTTCAGCCAGTTAGAAACCATCAACAACAACATGAGACAACGAATACCTGGGATGCCAGCAAGCCCCTGGAGTGGAGGAAGAAAGCCGGGCCGGGTCCCAGATCTCACAAGGTATAGAGAGCTGTCTTAGGGGCAGAACAAAATGCCGTTTCTTTCGACCAGCCCCGATTATCCCAGCGAGTGAGAATCAAGTCCTGGTTCTTTTCTTATACCAGCCTCAATTTCAACCAACTTCGGTTGATTTCTCCCAGCTCTCGGGTGAATTCGTCAAGCCATCTTGTAGTTTGAGCTATCGCTTTGTTGTGTTGTCCATCTTGCAGTTTGACAAGTTGTAGGGTAGTGGGCCCAAAGAATTACACAAATGGTAAATTTGTGGGCCCACAACATGAAACGTGGTGAGAACAAAGTTTATGGTGCATAGCAAAGCCTACGTGTTAATCTTAACTTCGCATGTGCTCAATCAGGAGTTGACTCTGCTATTATTAGTTTTACTATTGTTTTCAATTTTCTTTACTAATAATTTGTTTATATTAACCAAACCATTACCTATATTAATGCGCTTTGAATTCAATGCAATTGTATTATTATTATCTAACCTATTAAGTTCCTGTTATCATCAATACCATTGTTATCAATTTTATTTTCTAATATTCCATGTTCGTTTTGTTATCTAACCTATTTCTTATTTCAACTAAATTTTTTCCCCTGGAAAAATCCGTAACTTTCATTATGGTTGAAAATTACATATTGATAATGCTATGCGCATATGCTTGAGGTCACTGTAATAACAGTGTGCTTGTTAGCTTCAAAAAATAGGTTCAGTTCTGATTCAGATGTTCCACGCAGGGTCATCTTTCACTTTGCAATGTTTTACAAAAAAGCCTTTTGGCTCGCTTTGCTGTTCTATATATATTTTAGTATTTCATAAATACTGTTATCGATTTGAACAAAAATTTATCATATAGTTATTGCTCTGGTGCATGCTGATATCTCGGATCTATGTATGGACAATGGTAGTATTTGTACTCCTGCTGTCCCTGTACCTCTGTAATCTCCCATACTCCTCTGTCCATCATCGTGGCCTCCTTGGATAATCTGTCAGCACTCTCGTTATGTTCCCTGTAGATGTGTGAACATGAGATGTTGTTAAATGATGCTTTGAATTCGAGAATCTCATTCAATATAATTCTGAGTGTGTGGATGTTACAATTTGTAATGTTGTTAAACCAATTTATGATGGTTTTTGAATCCCCAAATATGTTAATGCAAGTGATATGATGGCTCATTGCGAAATGAAGTAAGTGGCGGACGGTAATAAGCTCTGCAAAATTGTTAGATCCCGCGCCCAATCCTGCTTTAATGCTGTAATAATGTTGTTCCGATTTGTGAATGATGAAACCGCCCCCACAGCTCTGTTGGTTTGCTGCTCCGTCAAAGAACGCCCACGGGATGGTATGATCTATACGGGGAGGCGGGTGGGGGCGGCAAACATGCGGTGGTGGAGGTTCTGGCTGTTCGTTATATGCCGCAATGATACCAGCCTCCAACAGATTCCCGTATGCAGGGCGATCTTGGAAGATGATCTGATTTCTCGTCTTCCATATGTGCCAGATTACTATGGCAGGGAGGCTCATCATTTTTGATCCCTTGTGTCGCGCTGTCCAATCTGACCATGCCTCAGTGATATTTGGACCTGCCCAGTTTCCATTGTAGGGGATGGTGTTTTTGATAACAGCCCACAGTTCTAGTGCCACCCTACATTGAAGGAACATGTGTTCAGTAGATTCGGTTGCTGATTTGCATATCGCGCACCATGTAGGGCCATGATGAGCTCTACGCTGAAGATTATCTCCGGTGGGTACCTTGTTTCTAAGAACACACTAGAAAACGAGCTTGGATCTCGGGGGTGGTGTGAGCTTCCAGATGCTGTGCCACCAATCCAGCAATACTTCTGGTTTTTTGTGACTGATAAGGAGGGTGTATCCTGCCTTTGGGGTATAAAACCCGAATTCAGACTGACTCCAAATTAGTTCATCCTGCCCCTCAGTGATTCTGATGTGTGATTCCATCAGAGCCTCCCTGAATGATCTCCATGACTGATGCCATTGTGGAGGGAGATTTAATTGGTGTGCGGTTCTCCAAGCCTGATGGAAAATATCAGAGGATTCTCTGTCGGCTGTTTGAGCAATTACTTTAATGTTTCAGGCGATTAAATAGTCGACCAAGTCTTGTGGCAGATGGTGTCTACCTCCGTTTCCAGCCCATGGGTCTATGCAAATCCTAGCTTGTGTCCCGTCCTTGATTTTCCAGGCCAAGTTATCTCTGATCATGGGCATTGAATGTAAAATGGCTTTCCAAATAGAAGATACCCCGGTACTGTTCCAATTAGGAAGCCTAATCCAGTCCATTGTGCCAAGGGGCCAGATGTATTTATGATAAGAGAGACGAGTCCATAGATTTTGGCTAGTTATCGGCGCCCAGCTCATCTTGGCAGCCAGTGCTTGTGCAAAAAGTGGGAGGTCTTTGAGTCCCCATCCTCCCCACTTCTTTGGGAGTGCGATCTTCTGCCAGCCTATCCATGCAAATATCCGTTTGTCTTGACTGCCAGCCCAGAGATATCTGTTACAGATTTAATGTAGTTGTGCCAGAGTGTGTCTAGGGATCCATGCAAGAGCCATCCATAATACCGGGGTGGCCTCCAGCACTGATTTGATGAGTATCAGTCTGCCAGCTCTGGATATGTATCTATGGCTCCAGCATGAGAGTCATTTTTCCATTTTGGATACTAGCCAAGTCCAATCAGCGATCCTTTGGCATGTGGGTTTTAACCAGAAGCCTAGATATTTAAGACCCCTGTCTATTGGATGAATGTTGTAAGGGAAGGCTTGTAGGGCATGTTGTGCTTCATTGACCGATGTGCGGGTCATTGATATTGTAGATTTCTCTCTATTTACCTGCATCCCCGTGGCTTGTGAGAAAAGCTCAAGAATGTGAGAGAAAGTCATTATGTCTCTCATGCTTCCATCCAATAGTATGAGAACATCATCCACAAACAGCAGGTGTGTGAGGTAGCATTCTTCAGTGATCTTGAGACCTTTGAGGGTCCCTTCCCTTGTGGCTGATATGATTAGGCGACTCAACCCTTCCATGACCAATAGAAATAGAAGAGGTGAAAGGGGACAACCCTGTCGTAGTCCCCTTTCAGAGTGAAAGTAATGAGAGGTTGACCCATTGATCAGGATGCTGAAAGTAGGAGATGTGATACAGGCCATTATCCAATTGATGAATGGAATTGGGAACCCCAGATGGATGAGGAGCATCTTGATGTACAACCAACTGACCCTGTCAAAGGCTTTTGAGGGATCAATTTTCAGGAGAGTGCTCTTGAGATGTTTGGTCCAGATGGAGTGCAGGGCTTCCTAGGCAGACCCAATGGCTTCATGAATCTGTCTGTCCTCGAGGAATGTGAATTGTTGGGGAGCAATGTGGGTGGATAGAATGGGCTTGAGCCGATTGGAAATTATTTTTGATATGATCTTGTAGAGTATGTTACAGAGAGAGATGGGGCGGAAGTCATCAAAATATGATGGGGTGTCCGACTTGGGGATGAGGGCAATGAAAGTAGAGTTTATAGCGTGATATAAACATCCCGATGTCCTACATTCCTCAATCACACTAATCAGATCCTGACCCATCTGTTCAAAGAATGCAAGATAAAATTCAATAGTCCAGCCGTCTGGTCCAGGGCTCTTGTTCTTTTTGAACCATTTGAGAGTGCTTTCCAACTCTTCCATAGTAACCGGGTTCATGAGATTAGCCGAGTCTTCCTCATTTACAAATCTTGGAAAATGTGAGGCCACCTCTATGATGTTAGCCAAATTTGCCCCTAGAGGGTTTCTGAATAGGCTTCGAAAGTGTGAAGTACCCAGCCAGGAGAGTTTATTGAAAGTATTGCCAAGCCCCCATCTGGTTGGGGCAGGCTCCAAATAGTGTTGGCCACTTTTCTTCCTTTTGCAAAGTTGTGGAAGAATCTCGAGTTTTCATCCCCAGCTTTTAACCAAATAGCTCTACTACGAAGCCTGAGAGTTTCCTCTTTTTGTCTAAGTAATGTGGCCCTCTGATTTTCAAGATCGATCAGGCGGGTCTTGTCCACTGCCAAGCTGAATCCAAGGTTTCTTTCGTCAAGCACGGAGCTCAGTTCCTCCTCAACAGATGAGAGCTGGGCTGTATCCCTTCTGTTCTTCTCCTTGGCCCAATTTATGACAATATGTTTAAGCTCTGTGAGGTTCTTACAGAACCCCTTGGCCAAAGATGCCTCCCTATTGATGGGGTGAGTCTTCCAGAACTCAGTTACCAATTTGATGAAGTCTTGGTCTTGGAGCCATATATGATTAAATTTGTAAGGTGCCTTTGGTTTGGGCTGTGGCCCAAGGATCTCCAGGAATATGGGGGAGTGATCTGATAATCCCCCGGATCCAACCCATTATTTGAAGTGGTGGAGTTCTTGGATCAGGGGACCCTTCAGAAGGAATCTGTCAAGTCTGCGAGCCAATGCAGCATCACCCACTCTCCTGTTCCTCCATGTAGGCATGGGCTTTTGCATGGGGACGTCCACAAAGTCAGCCTGTTCTAGTGCATTCCTCATATAACCAGTGATGGAGTCCACTTGTGCCATTGAGCCCCAAGATTCACGGTAACCCAGTGAAAAATTCAGATCTCCCCCCAGGATGGTATGGCTCGCAGTCAGTAGGGATAGGTTTAACAGACAACTCCAGAAAGGCTCTCTGAGTTGACAAGGCTTCAACTAAATTTATTTTATCGATGTTATAATTTATATTATTGTTTAGTAATTGGTTTCTATTGTTTAAAAAATCTTTAGACGTGCTATCTGTTTGCAGGAGTATACCTTCGTTACAGATTGTGTTGGACACACTAATCGAGCTACGCAGTTTGCCCAATCCATCCTGTTGCTTCGTTTTATATGAACCTGCTCTGCGTGAGTGCTCAAACTTTTTCTATTGTTGATTCCGAGTTGTGGGTCCTTGCGTGCTCATTCCCGGTGGAATCGCCAACCTCAACCGCATTCGGTCTACGCCCATTGCTACGTTGTAATCCTCTAGCAACGTCTTTTTTCCAAACTTGTGTTTCTAGCTTTTCCAGTTTCTTGTTCTGTCTCAATCGCGCCATGTGTCCCTCCTTATCTACCTTGAGCATTGCTGAGGCATCAATCACTATCCATAGGTCCTTCTGGATGGTTGCTACCAGTTTCAAGTAATTTTTAAAGGTTATTGAAGATAATCACGTGAACTAAAATCCAAACGGATTGCTTTTTGGAGGTCTGGCTCTATTTATGATGACAACGCATCCCTGTCTAACAAGTTCCTTATCTTTCTCATCGAGAATTTTTATTCTATCTTCTAGACTGCATATGATTTCTCTATGAGCTGTCTGATTGCATATGATTTCTTTACGAGGGATCTGATTGGGGTAAGGGAAAAATTGACAAGGTTCTCTATGAGGTATCTGATTGCATATGATTTCTTTATGAGGGATCTCATTGGGGTAAGGGAAAAATTGAGCCCCTTGTATTTAATGGTATTGTTATTGCAATAATATTGGGCTTGTGATCTTCACTGACCCAAGTAAGAATAGGCCGTTTAAAAAACCATTTATGCAGTGGCCTATTTTTTTGAAAAATCACTCACATGGATTAATGCTAACCCAGGATTATTTGTGCAGTAGCCTATTGCTTCGAAAAATCACTGACATGGATATTACAACCGATGACTATTTGTGCAGTGGCCTATTTCTTTTACATTTTGGTGTGAAGGTTCCGGGCTCTGCAAAAGAGTTTTTTTATCAATTTTCTTTTTGAAATTGGTTGTGGTTCATCGTTTATTGAACTTGTTTACAATCTAAAACAGGTGCCCCTGTAGTCATACTCGTTGAATTCTCTTTACAGAAAAAAGATGGATTAGAACAAACAAGTGCATGAAGATGCTAAATATATCTTGCTTTTACTTTATTTGCAAGTGAAAATGATGTTTTTACAGTGTGTTCAACTAAATGCCAATGTAATAGACACGTCTTATAAAATATTTTTGAATATACCATTCAAATAAAGATGGCCTCTGGTTTATGATATTAATGTGTTTATATGTCTTATAAAATATTTTTGAATCTGCAATTCAAATAAAGATGACCAAAGATGGCCTCTGGTTTGTGCAAAGGTTATGGTGCATAGCAAAGCCTACATGTTAATCTTAATTTCGCATGTTCTCAATCAGGGGTTGACTCTGCTATTATCAAATGCGTATTTAATGGTATTGTTACTGCAATAATACCTGGCTTGTGATCTTCACTGACCGAAGTAAGAATAAGCTAAACCATTTATGCAGTGGCCTGTTTTTTTGAAAAATCACTGGATTAATGCTAACCCAGGACTATTTGTGCAGTGGCCTATTTTTTTGAAAAATCACTCACATGGATTAATGTTAACCTAGGACTATTTGAGCAGTGGCCTATTTCTTTTACATTTTAACAGAGGACTATTTGAGCAGTGGCCTATTTCTTGTACATTTTGGTGTGAAGGTTCTTGGCTCTTCAAATACTCATCAGAGTTTTTTTTATCAATTTTCTCTTTCAAATTGGTTTTGGTTGTGGTTCAGAGTTTATGTTCAATAAACACTCACTTGCAAATTTGCCCGTATGCTCAAGACAACTGAGATGCAACTCAAAGAACTACACTTTCTCAATCCCAGCAAGGACTACCGCTACAACAGTGGCTCCCTTGTTAAAACGGATACCAAAATGTTAAAAAAAAGCAGTAGTAAATTTGTTTGGAAAATTATTGAAAATTTGATAAGATTTTAATAAAATTGAATATGGATTTTTATAAATTTAAATTAAGATTATTAAATTTCAAAATTTTGGATGATTTTAAGTGTTTTTTTTTTTTTAATTACCCTATTTTTTTAATACGGTAAACCGCCCTCTTAATCATATTTTAATACATGGAGTGTACAGCATCACGGCACTGTGTTGAAATTAATTGTACCCAACATGAATGAAAACCCCCAAGATATGGATCTGGCCCTCCACTTATCTCTTTCCTTTTTCTTTGTCTGCGCCTGCGTGTCGTGCGTTTCACCCCCCATGGATTCCAGTTTCACCAATGTACTGAAGCGGGCAGTTCGTTTATTTGCCATTGTGGCACTTTGAAAATCGCATTCTACGTTTGAGGAGTTGCTATCTGTGTCAGAGAAATGATGACCACGGTTCAGTCAATGCTGCTATTCGCCCCTCTGCTGTTGACTTCAACTTATGTGAGGCATCGTTCCAGTACATGTACGGGCGTAGTTCCGACCCACAACACCTGATGAGTTTGTAACTGTTTTTCTTTCATCCTATGTGTAAGACTATGAAATAATGAAAATTTATTTAAAATTAACTAAAAAAATAAAATAATTATTGTTTTATTTATAATTTATAATTCAACTGGCTTTCCTTGGAGGAAGAATGATCCTCGTTAAATCAATGTTAAAAAATATCTTTTTTTGGCTTGCTATAACAGGTTATTCCTAAATCAATTCTTAATAACATGAGACAAAGAATGTACAACTTTCTTTGGAATAGTAAAACGAATAAAGAAGGAAATCACTTTGCTAGTTGGACCTCTTTCGCCACACTTAAATATTATGGAAGTTGGGGATTCAAAAATCTTAACTGTTTTTGGCAAAGCTCTGGCCCTAAAAGAATTGTGGAGAGGATTATTTGACTGTGGGCTTTGGACTCAAATGATCGAGGAGAAGTATTTAAAGAAACATTTATTGGTGGATTGGGGTAGAGGAACAACAAAAAAGAGTAAGAAAAAAGTATGACAACAAAGTATTCATTGTTTGGAAAGCAGTTATGGGTTCTTTTCTATTCCTTTATAAATGGTAGGGTTGGAAGGTGGGAGATGGGAAAAAAGTGATCTTCGAGTAATGACCTTTTCACAATAGGGAAAGGGGTATATAAATTTTTAGTTAATTTAAAGTTCACTTTAGTTACAAAAAGACATTAATTTCTTAATTGATGTAGTAAATAGGAGCAAATGGTTGTCTTCTTCAAATTTAGAATTGGCAACAAATCATTGTCTTTTTCAGATTTAGAATTGGATGGCCCTTTATATAAAGAATCAAACTCTTTCATTAAAGAGTTGAATTTGAATGCGACATGTCTAAATAATTCAGAGTTGGGACATATTTATTGGGAAAAGTAGATATGGATTACAAAGTTATTTGACACATACCAAACAAACTTAAGTGTGTTGCATGGTTAGTTCTACAAAATAAATATTTTACTCTCACGAACCTTAAAAAAAAGAGGATTTGCAGACCCTAATCAATGGTCCTTTTGGAGAGAGCATGAAGAATTTGTGGACCATATGTTTATTGGCTGCCAATTTCCTAATACTATAGGGTAGTTAGTTTTGAAGAGCCTGGTCATCAGGGAAATCCCCCATTAGACCTCCTTTGAGGTTTTTCTTCTGATTTGGATGGGAGAATTTAAGCATCAACCTACTCTTCCCTTGTTTATGGCATGGAATATATGGCTTCAAAGAAATAAGATAATCTTCAAGAATGCAAGACTAAATATCATCTATCTCTCTTCAAAGATTGTAGTTTTTTACAAGGAGTACTCCGTGCTTCCTCTCCATTTCCTAGATCCTATTGGATTTTATGATGGTGCAACTCAAGATTATTACTACAAAGGGGGAGGCATGATCAAAATGATAGAAGGGAAAACCTTACTTTTCAGAGTTAGACTAGGAGTTGGTACACATGCAAAGGCAAAATTAATTGCTTCTTGGGCTCTTATGTTCCTGGCTTCTGCGAAGAACATAAAAAAATATTCAAATCTTGCGAGACTTCAAGTGTGTGATTGACTAGTTAGAAGTTCTTCAATCTTGCATGATGGAAAAGGAAAATAAAAGAGAAATAATGACTTCCACGTTGTAAATATCCAACATATCTACAGAGAGTATACAACTGATCACAATTTAACTCATTACAAATACAATACAAACTGTCCACATAATTCTTGTGGATTGAAATCATTAAGTGGGCAAGCAAATTCTTTCCTCAACTCACCATGTATAAAACACTCAAAGCAAGATAAATAATTTTTGATGATTTTCTATCATTATTTTTGCTCCTGTATATTAAGCCAACAGGTAATCTTATTATGGATAGTGTCACATATTACAATTTTTAATGGTCATCTCACATATATCAACTGATATAGCTTTAGATGCATAGCCACATATTACAATTTTTAATAGTCATCTCACAAATATAAACTGATATAGCTTTAGATACATAACTGAAATTCAGCCTCTTCAAAGCAATTCAAAATTTAGTTAAGCAAATTTAGTTTGCTTAAGTACAATTTTTGTAAGATTGTTTATAATTTTTTTTTTTTAAATAAAAAAATACTATTTTTGGTTAGAATTTTTTTTAAAAAGTCAATATATAAAGAGGAAAAAAATAAATACATACCATGTAATTTCATAATCAATATCAATGTCTTGATTTTGAGTTAAACACGTAAGAATATCATAGTTAATATCAAGGCCTATCTGGTTTTAAATATATAAGAATAATATAACCCACCATTACACGAGGCTTTTGTTCTCTTTAGTGAAACATATCGTATGACATTAGAAATATTAAATAATAAACGACCTCATGACAACTAAGAAATAGATTTCTACCACAATATATTAACAAGTTATTTCTCCTGAAATATCACTTTACCTTTATTATCAAAAAGATGCCAAATATGTCGACATCGATATATGTGGCCTATAAATTATGTTGAGATAATGTTAAATGCACTAGAGTTAGGAGTTATTATGTTGAGATAATGTTAAATGCACTGGAGTTATTATGTGCTCACTCGATTGCCCTCTTAATCACCTTTTAATAAGGGTTGTCTAAATAGGACATGCCATAATTACACATGCCATAATTACACAGGAATTTCATTTTTTTACCGTATTGTGAATTGGTAACTGTGGAATCTAATTTATGGGAAATTTAGGATCAAACCACATAGCTGCTACTATAACACTAAGAGCATAGCCAACCATCCGCAAGTCGGGTATACCAAGTTCCTATGATTTTAGCAAGAGCCGAGTCTAATCTATGGGAAATTTAGGATCAAACCACATAGCTGCTACTATAACACTAAGGAACATAGCCAACCACCAGCAAGTCGGGTATACCAAGTTCCTATGATTTTAGCAAGAGCCGAGTCTAATCTATGGGAAATTTAGGATCAAACCACATAGCTGCTACTATAACACTAAGGAGCATAGCCAACCATCAGCGAGTCGGGTATACCAAGTTCCTATGATTTTAGCAAGAGCCTAGTCTAATCTATGGGAAATTTAGGATCAAACCACATAGCTGCTACTAAAACACTAAGGAGCATAGCCAACCACCAGCAAGTGGGGTATACCAAGTTCCTATGATTTTAGCAAGAGCCGAGTCTAATCTATGGGAAATTTAGGATCAAACCACATAGCTGCTACTATAACACTAAGAGCATAGCCAACCACCCGCCCAAGTTCCTATGATTTTAGTAAGAGCAGACTCAACGTGCCGCCAAGAGGGGATTGGGGAATCTTCCCCTTTAGCTTCCATCACAGTAGGTCATTGTACTCAATGAGATTTGAACTTCGGTCTGTCTAGGCTTCGCCTATATAACTTATTGTTAAACCACCTATCACTATACACCATTTGAAATCTTCAATGATTTATGTATTTGTTTAAACCAGAAGTCATTGGTAGGGGTTTTTTTGCCAGGTACAGCAAACCCAGGTGAACCCTACGCTTTATTAATATTTAATAGATTTCCTAATTATAGGAACTTGTGTAGTGCATGAATGTCTGCCTTCACAACTTAGCGATGCGCATTGGATGGATCTTAAGTAATGCTTATTTTCAATGCTTTCACACTAGATTTAATGCATCCTTACGCGTGCTATTTAATTGAAATACCATTAGGGTTTTCAAACTAGGCATCGCAGAACCTGTACCTGTGTTCCTGTCACAGTCACTACAGAAAGATTTATGTGCATGCTATTGTGAATCTGAAGCCTAGTTATATTTCTGTTATTGTTTCAATTTTAAGTTTTTGTGAATATTTTTAAGGTTCTGTGATAGGATTATATAACTTGTTCTCCCAGTGAAGCTCTATACAGAAAGATTTTTATATATAATATTGTTGATCCGAAACATAACCTCGTTATCTTTCAACTTTTTTGTTTCCAAGATATTTAGTTCTAACGAGGGTTTATTTGACTAGTTTTGACTGTACAATGCCTCTGAGATCTTTGACCCATCTGAAAATTACATATTTAGAAATGCTTGTTTTAACTAATTTCTTATTATATAAAATAAAAATGCTTGTTTTAACTAATTCCTGCTTATTATATAAAATAAAATATCGTGTTTGCAAGGGGAAAATAACTCTTGATAGGTAAAAATAAATAATATTTAGAGAAGTTTTTTGGTTTTCTATGGTCAATTTTTTAAGACTATTTGAATTTTTATTTCCAAAAAATTTAATAAATGTGTAAGGTATAAAAATGGTCTAGTTATTGGTATCTCTGGGGATTGTTATTGTATATTGTATAATATGTAATAGTTGTCCATTCCGTTTTTACTGTTAATAAATTATCGAGACACAACTCTCTCGTACCTAGATTGCATATGTATAAATAAGTAATTTTATCATTAATATGATGCTCTTTCATTGTGGAGTCGTAATTTTATCATTAATATGAAGCTATTTCATTGTGTTCTTTCATTGTGTTATTTCATTGTGGAGTTTATTTGGGTTTGTACAGTGGTATGGGACCCTCGTTGAGTTGTTCCTAAACTCCATGTATTTGAAGTCTATTGCTTAAATGAGACGCGGAGGGTGAAGACTGTGAAGATAGAGTGCACCAGAAGGTTAATCCAATGGAGAAATGTAGTGGGATGCCCAAACTATTGACTCTCTGTACGATTGGAGAAATTAAGTGGCATACACTTTTTTTAACATATCCTTGGAAGTTAGAATACAAATTTGGAACACTGAGTCCAGTACCAATAATTGTTGGATTGTTTACAAAAAGTCTAAGTTCCATGCATCTACGGGCCACTTGTTATTTTAATTTTGGAAGACTTTACTTGCATTTAATGCATCAAACGAGAGTTTACTTATAGTGAAATTTCTGAAAGATAAAATTTGCATTTACTGGTGTAAACAAGAGTTTTATCACAACAAAATTTCGGCAATAAATAAGAGTTTAATGATGGTAAAATTTCTAAAGGATAATATATATATTTACTTCAACAAATAAATTTTTGAAGTATACTTAAAATGAAGTATAATATTTTGGTGGCTTGAATAAAATTTTTAATTGAAGAGTGGTCAATTTTCTAGTGAGGATATATATTTTTTGGTGGGTTAAATAAAAAGTTTAATTGAAGAGTGGTCAATTTTCTAGTGAGGATATATATTTTTGGTGGTTTGAATTAAATTTTTAATTGAAGAGTGGTCAATTTTCTGGTGATTTGAAATAGATATTTATTTTTGAAGTATACTTAAAATGAAGTATAATATTTTGGTGATATTTATTTTTGAAGTATACATAAAATGAAGTATAATATTTTGGTGGCTTGAATATTTGAAATAGATATTTATTTTTGAAGTATACTTAAAATGAAGTATAATATTTTGGTGATATTTATTTTTGAAGTATACATAAAATGAAGTATAATATTTTGGTGGCTTGAATAAAACTTTTAATTGAAGAGTGGGCTAATAAGATTTGAACCTAGCTCTTTGCTACGCTATTTTTAAAACTTACCAATAAACCACAAAGCCAACTTTGTTAAAACAAGAGGAGAAACAGATTTATATATTTTCAGAAGTATTGCATATATTTTGAATTTGAAAGGATTTGAAGAGTATTTGGCTACATAACAATTATGAAGTCAATATTTTCCATAGTTGGAGTTGTTCTTAATGGAAAGAGAAATTATCAAAAGTGGTTTAGAAAGCTTAAAAGTGTCCTTGTTTAAAACGATGTGTGGGAAGTTTCTCGAGGAAAGAAGGATAGTGATGGAAAAGAAATTGCACCAAGCCGCCTGATAATGAGAATCAACATGCAATTTGGGAGACAAAAGAAAACAAGACATATGCATTAATAACTACATCGGTGACATGAGAGATAAGAAGATATATCATTTCTTTTGGTGCTTCATTTGAAGCACTAAATAAGTTGAAAGAATTGTATGATCCACACTGAAAACTCGAAATTATTTAGTTATTGTTAAAGTTGTTTAATTTGGAGATGAAGGATAATGATCCTTTGAAGAGTGCCTCTAAAATAAAAGCTATTTTTCATGATATAGAAGCCACTGGAATTAAAGTAGATTTACAACTTACAACTTTTATAAAAGTCCTTCACCCTGTTTATTCAAACTATTTGGACTCTCTCTAAGCTAGTGGGCAGTTAAAAGACATTGCATTTGATAAACTAGTAAGAAAAATAGCTGAGAGAGAAAATCCTTTGGGAAGAAAGAGGCTCCACCTAACTCTAATGTAGAAACTTTGTGCCTTGCACAAAAGCATCAAAAGTCTCATGCTGAAACTTCTAGAGGTGATAAAAGTAGTAGAGATCATGGTAGGAGAAATTATAGAGGAAGGGGGGGGCAAAAATAATTAGGGAGACAGACAACAAATTTTTTTTAATGATAAACCACCTATCAAATGTTTTAGACATGGTAAAATTGGTCATACTTCTACTAAATATAAAATCCCTTGGGAGAAAGTCAATTAAAAGAGAGAACAAATAAATGAAAAGAAAGATCAACCACCACCAGGTAAGGGAAAATCATCAATGTCTACACATTACATTGTTACTCACTATAATTTTAATATGAATGATGTTTTCAACACTGCATTTTCTTCATGGCGAGATAGTTGGATTTTGGATTCAAGAGCCACTTGTCATATGACATTTAGGCGAGATTTTTTTGAAACATTCAGTGATGATATTTATGGTGTTATTTACTTTGCTGACAAGTCTCAAATTAAACCATCTAGCATTGCGTCTATTCGTTTGAAGATACCGAATTTTTCATATTATGTTCTACAGGATGTACTTTATTCTCCATAGTTTCTGCGAAATTCAATGTCTCTTATCCATATTCGGTAGTAGGGGCATTCTATTCATATATTTTGTGGAACCATTGAGATGAGAAGAGAATTTGATCATGCGGTAGTTATGACCAATGTGGAAGAAGGTACAATTTAAAATGAAATGGTACTTCATCTGCTAATTCTCGTGAAAAATTCATTATTTTGGTGCAAGAAAGCGATATCCTATCTCCCAACATATTGTGGCATACTCGATTTGGTCACATCAACTATGGCAACATCAAAATTATGAAAACACAACATATTAAAGGTCTTCTGAAGTTCCAGGAAATATTATACCTTGTGATGCTTGTATTATAGAAAAGCATTGTAAACATCCTTTTCATAGTTCTTCTTTTAGATCTTCACAAAAATTAGGTGTCATACATTTAGATTTATGTGGACCTATGCCTGTTGTAACTGCAAATGGAAATTAATATGTGCTAATATTTATTGATGATTACTTGAGAATGTGTTGGGTGTATTTGTTGAAGAATAAGTCACAAGTGTTTGAAGTTTTAAAAAATTTCATTTCATGATTAAAAATAAAACTCAACAGAATATAGGCATTCTGAGAACCGATAATGGTGGCAAGTACACTTCTCATGTTTTTGAACAATATTTGAAGGAGAATGAAATCAAACATCAGACTACCATACCTTATAATCCAGAACAGAATGGTGTTTTAGAATGTATAAATAGAAATTTCCTTAATATGGTTAGATCTATAAAGTTCTTTAAGAATGTTAAGTTAATGTTTTGGGGAGAAGTAGTGCTTTGTGCAGCTTATATTCGCAATTGTTGTTCTTTTTATGTCATTAATAATAAATCTCCTTATGAAATGTGGTGTAATCGTCTTCCTGCTGTTCAACATTCTAGAGTCTTTGGTCCTCTATGCTATGCATTAATTCCTAAACATCAGTGCAACACGTTGGGTGCTAGGAGTCGCAAATGTATTTTCTTGGGATATTCAGCTACTTCCAAAGGTTATAGATTGTATGATGAGGAGAACAAGAAGTTCATTCTTTTCAAAGATGTTATTTTCCTTGAATCAGATAAAAGTAATTCCACTATTGATAAGAAACTGGCTCATTTGGAGAAATTTGCATCTAAGAAGTTCTATTTTGAATCTGATAATGTTGCTCCACACACTGAGGGGGGGTTCCCATTCTGGATTAGTCTATGGTTCGTCCATATTTGAATCATGAGAATGTTATTGCTAAAGAAAATTTGGATGATAGTAATGTTTCTGCAGGACCAGAAATTTCTCTTGAAGAGCCTATTCTTTAGCCTATTTTTCAAGATGAGCAACCATCACAACCACTTCAACAACCTTTACAAAGATCTACACGTGATTGAAAAGTTCCAAGAAAGTATGATGATTTTGAAACAAGAATGTCTTCTAAAGGTGATTTAGGTAATGTTTCTCATGACTGTGATTTCAATCATTGTATAATTAGCGAACCTAATTGTTTTGAAGAAACTGCTAATTGTGATGAATGGAAGGATGCAATGCAAAAGGAATATGATGCACTTATTAAGAATGGAACTTAGAGGTTAGTGGATCCTCTTACATGTGTCAAACCCATTGGCTGAAAATGGGTGTATAAGATCAAATACAAAGAAGATGGTTCGCTTGATAAATACAAGACAAGACTTGTAGCAAAAGGCTATGCTCGGAAGGAATGCGTTGACAAAACACATACATTTTCTCCTACATCAAAATGGGGCACAATTAAAACTTTGTTTTATCTTGCAGCTCAGAATAGCTGGAAGATACACGATATGGATGTTAAAACAACTTTTTTGAATGGCGATTTGAAGGAGGATGTTTATATGTTTCAACTTGAAGGTTTTTCTATTAAAGGCAATGAGAAAAATGTATGCATATTGGTCAAGGCTTTGTATGGATTGAAAAAAACATCTCGTGCATGGTATGAAAAGTTAATTGAACACCTTCTCAAATTGAATTATAAGTTATTTGATATGGATGATGCAACTCTTTTTATTAACAAAATTGGAAAGGCAGTTCTATACTTCGTTGTGTATTAGATGATTTGATGATCACATGCAACAATGATGGCTATATAGTGTCCGTTAAAAGAAAATTATTGAAAGTTTCTAACATGACAGATTTGGGTTTATTACATTATTATTTAGGGATTGAAATTGATTAGAAATTCAAATATATTTTCATTTCTCAGAAAAAGTATATTGGAAAACTATTGGATAGATTTGGGATACAGGATTGTCATCTTGTCGCTACTCCTATGGAGCAAAATTTGAAGCTTACATCCACTGAAGGAAGTATGTTTGAAAATCCAACAAAGTACAGGCAACTTGCTTGAAGTTTGAATTTTCTAACTACTACTCGACTTGACATAGATTTTGTTGTAGGGAAACTTTCCAGGTTCATGCATAAAGCCATGTGAAGGTAATTGGAATGCAGTAAAGCGAGTGCTCAAGTATTTGAAAGACACTCGAACATATGGCATCAAATATTCCAAAATTATAGATTTCCATCTCATCGGCTCTTCAAATTCTGATTTTGCTGGAGATAAGGAGAAAAGAGTCTCTACTTCTGGTTATTTGATGAGTCTTGGATCAGTAGCCATCAGTTGGGGATCACACAAGCAATTTGTTCCCGTTGATTCTACCACCGAAGCCGAATATGTTGCAGCAGGTCAAGCTACAAAATAAATCATTTGGCTTAGTAAAATACTTGAAAAATTGCAGGAGAAACAAAAGGCTTCAACTCCACTACTCATCGACAACTCTTTTGCAATTCAGTTGGCCAAGAATCCTAGATTTCATGATTGAAGAAAGCATATTAACACCAAATATCACTTGATTTGAGATTATGTAGAGGCCAAAGTTATTCATCTGACACATTATCCTACTTTAGAGAAGATCGTAGACACATTTACAAAGCCACTCGAATGTGAAAAGTTTGAAAAGTTCAGAATGTTACTTGATATGTCAGATGTCCCTTCGATTAAAGGGGGAATGGTACCTAATCCTTTGGGATTGTTATTGTATATTGTATAATATGTAATTAAGTTTGTATTTGTTTTTACTGTTAATAAGTTACTGAGACACAATTGTCTCATACCTAGAATGCATGTGTATAAATAAGTAATTTTATCATTAATATGATGCTCTTTCATTGTGTTCTTTCATTGTGGAGTTTATTTGGGCTTGTACAACTGCAATGCACATTTTCTTGGCTATTTGAATTACAAATTTTGAAAATATTCTAAAATTTGATGAATAATAGTAACATAAATAATTACATCATTGATTTCAAAATATTAAAAAAAATTATAATAAAATTAAATTCAACACACTAGCATTATGAAACCAAATCAATTCAAAGTTTGTTAAAAAATAGTTAGTACTAAAAAAATTGAAGTGGCAAATGCCTTATGTTACCGCCAAAGAATTGAATTGCAAATGCGTGTCTGTTTTTGCCACAGAAAGTTGTATCTTTCTTTAATGTGAATTGTACGGGCACTCTTGAGTTGGCCTTATTTGAATTCTCCTTTCCATGATTGCAGTGAATAATGAGTATTCAGCTATGAATTATGAGATCATTTTGTGCAAGCTATGAATTATGGGTTTAATTTGTGCAATTTAGCTAGTGGTTAAAATTTAAAAAGCCAAAAATAAATCGTAAAATGGAGCTCTGTTTGGTCAAAGCATGGGTTGTAGAAACAAATAAGAGGAAAATGTAGATCCATAATGCAGATATGGAGAAATGGAATCTCACTTAGATGAAACACATCTCAAAACTTGAATACACTAATCATTTGGGCAATGCGAGTTAAAAAACAAAACCTTAATGCTAAAAATTATTTAAGAAGTATTGCAAATGCATGTGAGGGACAAAAAAAATATAGGCAAAAAATATACAACTAGTAATTTGATTATTTTCCATTAATTTAATTTTGATTTTAATTTAATTTAGTTTTATGTAATTTAACCATAATCAAAATGTTTAATATGACATGACATCTCTTCCATAATAAGTTGGAAAGTGCCTCTACGCTCAATAAAACTAAAATTCATTTATTGTATTAATTCCTTGGAATTTGTTTTCTTTTTTCGCCACATTACACAACAAGAATAATGTCAAATCTCCCTAAAATTTCCTAAACAAGCATCTTATAACATGTACCTATTCTTCCTCTCAAATTCGCTACAGAAGGATTTATATGCAAAATATTCGTGGTTGAAATCAATTTATTGTGCATTTCTTGTCTTTTTATGCCATTGCTCTAAATAATTCTTAAACTGTGTGATGAATTTATACGAGGATTTTCCACAAAAGACCTTGTTAATTATTGTTTGGTAGGCCTTTCATTAGTCATAATAAGAATCTCATGACATGTACTCGTTCTCCCTCTCAAATTCACTACAGAAGGATTTATATACAAAATATTGGTGATTGAAATCCATTTATTGTGTTTCTCGTGTATTTATGTTACTGCTTTGAAGAATTCTTAAACTATGTTATGGATTTATAAGATGATTTTCCACCAAAGACTCTGTTATACATAGCAAGTTCTAAAAATTACTAAGGGTTGAGAACTTGACATCTTATCTCAATCAATGACAAATGAGTCCTCTCTGTAGTAGAAGCTGAGATTGTTAGTTAGTTACATGTGAGGTGTTCTTATTTTCATGGGTTGTGGTTGGCTTGATTACTAAGACAATTATTCAAGTTAAACTCTGATTGATTTGTTTCTTTTCGTAATATATTGTATTGCACGAAGGAGATGAAGGCAAACATTCGTGAAAGTATAGATACAAAAAGAATAAATCTCTTTGGGCGATTTACTTGGGAAATTTGTCAACCCAAAACCACGTTGAAAGCGTGGTATTCACAAATTTGATGTTGAAAATAATGCTTAATTGTAATATGTAATTGCTGACACCAAATTGTTACACCATCATTAGGAAATTTTGAGTTCTCTTGGAATAAATTAGGATTCAGGGTAGCAATTGATGTTATGTATGCATTAATAGATTTTTCTATGTATTAATACATGTATGTATGAATGTATTAATTGTTCAATCAATACAGTGAATGGGAAGAATAACAAAGAATATTACAATTAAGATATTTGATGTTCTCGTTAATGTTTATATTGATTGTTATGTTGTCTCCTAATAATTTCCACATTTAATTGTTTGTCAAACTTGTATGGATTCAAGCTATTAAGCTATTGATGATATTTCTATTCAAGTTATTAAGTTATTGACAAGATTGTTATGAACACCAGTGCTGCAAAGTTAGAAGAAATGGAGAGCTTCAAATATCAATATTTTATTTAATATGTTTTTTTAACATTAAAATCAAAATTTTGTTTCTTTCCAAAAGTTTGTGAGTTTTGGTGGAAAATGGTTATATAAAACCATTAGACCAAAGTTAAAAAAGAACAATTGAGCTTCTATCATGATCTAAGTTCAAAGATGAAATTTGAGAAAAATGGAAAAAGGACTCAATAGTCTTTTTTTCAGCGGGTGATTCTATTTTCCATGGTTTGGTGTAAAACAAAATCAAATAATTTTCATTAGAATTATGGAAATAGTGAATCAAATTAGATGTTGGAAAAGATATTAGGAAATTTCTGAGAACATATTAAGAGGTCTTACATCAAAATTTGATACTCTAACAATATTTAGATCATATTTTTCAATCAAAATCCAGTTTATGTAGAGATAAACTTGAGAAAGTTGAGAATTATTTACACTTGTGGAAGAGTAAGAATAAAAGGGTGTAGAGATTGAAGAAAAAAATGTTTTCGTACAGATACAAAAACGAAAGTAATGAAGGTAAAAGGTAATAACACTATGATGTGGAAAATACCAAGTTCAATTATTTTATTGTAAAATATTTGGCCATTATTAAAGTAATAATACTAATTATGGAGCTAAAATATGTTGAAACTTCCAAGTTTAATATTTTTATTGTAAAAGATTTGGATACTATTAAGGTAATGGAAAACAAAAAAAAAGCTAATAATTTTCCAAGGAGTTATGGGTTTTGGGTAGTGGTTGCAATAATCACATGAACAAAATAAGAATATAGAAGAAGTAAAGATAGATGAAGATTTTTTCCTATAGTGGAACTAAAAGATATGGAACATCCCAAGTTCAGTGTTTTATTGTAAAATTTAGAAAAAACAAAAGCAATAAGCAATCTTTTCTAGATTTGGAAAATTCAGTTTTAGCACTTGATTAAGCTAATATGGTTTCCATGTAAGTGTGGCTTTTAGATAGTGGTTGTAGAAATCAAGTGACTATCAATAGAGATACCTTTGTGAATATAGATGAATCTACAAAATCTGAAGTTCTCTTAATAGATGAAGAGTCAATGGGAGTAAAAGTTAAAGGAACAATTGCAGTAAAGACAAAGCAAAGTAAACCAAAAACATATTAATGATGTTTTATATGTTCCTACTTTACTACATAACTTTTTGAGTGTCACGAAGCTCAATGAATAGGGACATTTTATTTTTTTAAGAACAATGAATGCATCATCTATTATAACTAAATCCATAATCATATTATAGCCATAATTAATATGCTACAAAAGAGAACTTTAATTACTATCTTTCTTGTGAAACACATAGAGCATTAAAAGTTCGTTATGATAATAATTTTTGGCTATGGAATATGAGATAAGGAAATCTAAATATAAGAGGCATAAAACTATTAAATAGTAATAAAATGGTCAAAGACTTGCCTCTTATTGATTCAATTCATAACTATCTGAAAAATTTATTCATGGTAAAGGAAAATCATGGAGAGAAAAAAAATCATTAGAGCTAATACATTGAGATATGTATGGAGATAAATGTGGTCTTATGCAAAATTTCTCACAAAAAAAATAAGTATTTTATTATTTTGATTGATGATTTTAGTAGAATGACATGGGGATATTCATTAAAGAAACATTAGGTGTATTTATTATCTTTAAATAATTTAAAGTTGTTGTTGAGAAGCAAAGTGGTTGTTGTAATCACCCCTCCCACATTTAACTAGTTTCACCAGGCTTCCACGGTAAACATGAGAGGAAAAATTACTATGAAATGACCCTAACTCCTAGATTCAATTAAAGAAGTGGGGCTGACAAATTGAACACATACTGACATCCCACAGGGGCTACATGTCATTTAGAGGTTGAACAACGACCATAGGTGGCCAAACGCTGAGCTTGACCCATTTTTCTTTGATTTGGGCCCACAAGTGCACCCAAAACAAGGCATTCATGTCGTTATAGGCCTCAAACCGCATGCACAACACTACTTCCATGCGTTTATATCCCAATTTCTCTAGTTCTGAGCATGCGGTCATAGGATCAGTGCCACCTTTTCAGGCCTACCTCCAGACCACTGCCCATAATTGCTTGAGAAATTTCAGAATCATATTTTACATGAACACAAAGCTATACATTCAGTCTCAACTCAAAAAATTGACCTAGACTGCTCAGAACATAATAAACATTTCGTCAAACTCATGGAAAACATGTTAGCTATAGGTCATGAATGCATGTATGATCATTAAAATATGAGATTCATTTGAGACTCACTAAGAAGGATCTATGCCCTCTCCACATAGCTACAACACCACTTATTATCTCATCATTAATCAAACTATTAAGATACATATCATGTGAACATCACATAACTAGAAAATAACCTTCATATAAACCATGGAAACCTAGCCATAATATCACCAACATATTGCCAACAAATATACATGAATCATAATAAAATAATAGCTGTTATTAAGATATGAAATTACCAACCAAGTTAGTGACTTCCATGTACTACCCAACCATAGATTTGGCTGAACCAAATATCTTTTTCAGCCAATCACCCCGATGCCATATTCCAAGCATGAATGTGGGATCTCGTGGAATAAACTAAGGAAAACAAAACCAGGGCTTCCAAAGGTAAAACCACCTCAACCCTCAATTAGTGATTCCACCTCATAGTTGGACATAACTCACACCAACCAGATCAGTGTCTACCCAAGTTTTCCAAGGCTCTATGAACTAGTAACTCAACCCACAGCCTTCTAGGGCTTTAGAGTGTTTGTCCAACCTGGATCTAGGTCTAGTAACTCAACCCACCAAGGGCTCTAGAGAGTTTTTCCAACCTAGGCTCCATGACTAGTAACTCAACTCAAGTTGTTCCATGGCTTCTAGAGCGTTTGTTCCAATCCATAGCCATAAGGAATTATGAGAACCAACAAGAAAATAATCAAGTGGAAAAAACCCACAACACCATGGCTATCTAGGAAATGACAAGCAAGGCTAAAATCATTGTTAATCCAGGTAATCGTCCATGCTGTAACAGACCCAGTGAAAATTCCATGTAAAAATATATAAGGCTAGGGTGATGGGACACATATTACAACCTGAATGGTGGGGAAAACATCCTAATGGGTGTTGATTCGGTTTATTATGGCTAATGAAATAGACAAAGGTAATGGAAAAGTCTTTGGAAAGGCAAAGAGACATTACTTGGAATTTTATTTATGAAATAATAGAAATTAGGAGAAAAGGAGGTGAAAGGTCACAGGTTGCATGTGAGGAGGAAAATGAAGGAAAAATAATGGAAAATGAATAAAATAGAGTCCTCATTCATAAAAAGGACTATGAGGATCAGTGGGTAACCTTTTGTCAGTTCAGTTTTGGATCTTTCTCATTCTCTCTCTCTCTCTCTCTCTCTCTCTCTCATACTCTTGGATACTTAGAGTTTTCTTGGAGCACTCTTGGAGGGTGTGGCATACTTGGATTCTTGGAGCAAGAAGGAAAAGGAAGAGTAGGAAAGCGCAAGAGGGCAATGACATCAACCACTACATCAGATTTTCTTGTAGGTACCGAGTTGCATGTGTGATTTCTTCACTAGTTTGGACATGCATGGCATATGCATATGGATTCATGGTCATGATATGTCATTGGCATGGAGGATTTCCTGGATTGATAGTGGATTGCCTAGCCTTTCCATTTCGTGGATAGTCATGGTGATTGTGGGCTTATTTTCATTGTTTTGATTTGGTTGGTTCTCATGTTTCTTTAGCTTGGGTTGAGTTATTAGTTCCTAGAGTCTTGGTTGGAAAATCGCTCTAGAGCCCTATAACAACTTGGGTTGAGTTACTAGTCCTAGAGCCTTGGTTGGAAAAATGCTTTGGAGCCCATCGACAATTATGGGTTGAGTTACTAGTCTTGGAGCCTTGGTTGGAACAAACGCTCTGGAGCCTTAGATGGATAGGATGGAGACTGATTTGGTGATGTCTAACCATGAGGTGGAACCACTATTTGATGGGTTGAGGTGGATGGCCTCTGGAAGCCCTAGATGAGTTTTTATTGATGTGTTCTATGAGATCCCATATGCATGCTTGGAATATGGCATGGGGGTGAATGGATGAAGAGAGATTTTGCTTAGCCATTCTACAGTCGGGTGGAATGTGGTAGTCCCATCTCAAGTTGGTTCATTGCATTATTAAAGAGAAATCCATTCCCTTGATTTTCATGTGTAAAGGTACTGATTTATTTATGGATTTGATGGCCGATATGTTTATTGTATTTATGTTCCTATTATGCTAGTTATATGCACATTTTAGGACAACAACTATGTATGGCTCTCAAAATGCATTTACTTGTATGTGAATGGATAATATGCTTATGACCTAATAGATGATAATGCAATAAATGGCATGAGGGAACAACAGTTCATAGTGATTCTCCGATAAGTATGAGGTCCCTACACTTAATTCTGTTGTTTATACTTGTAGATTACATGTTGATGATATGTTTGACGAAATGTCTATCATGGCTAGTAGGGATCCAGTTAAGGTCTTGAACAAGTATTTTCTTTAGTACTTTCATTTCCATGATGCTTTACTGAATTAAAGAGATGGATCAGTTCTGGGCAGTGTCCTAGGCTCTGGGCTTGAAAAAGTGGCTCAATTCTCGGAGTTGCTGGCACAACACTGATAATTTTTTATCTAGGAGGATCTTCAAAAAATTATCAGTGGCATGGTAAAAGGCTCAAAACTCAAAGTGGCATAATCTGGATAAGATTAGCATTGGATCAAATTTCTTGTCATCCTATTCGAATGGTGCAAACGACACTCAAATCCCAACCCATATGATAAGGTTAGAGCAAGTAAAAGTTTGAGTTTGACTTGTCCAGGTGGTAAGGAGAAGATGACATGGCATAGTCTTAGTGAATGAGGGAGCGCCACGTGACAGTCACCACTGGGCCCCGCATATTGGATACCAACGAAAAGAGGAGTGTTTAAGGAAGAATTAGCCCATAGCGTTCCGAGCTGCGATTGTGATATCGCATATCATAGGCCGGACATAAAGACATATCAGTCCCAGGAGGACTTAGTTGCGATGCAATTGCATATCACAATCGCACGAAAAGGATGGTGCTTGCGATATGGTTTGGGGGAGAAGGGTCGATTGTGATTCTGTGGTAGACGCCAATTGCGATTTCATGGTGGATGCCAATTGAGATTTCATGGTGGATGTCGATTACGATTTCATGGTGGACGCTGATTGTGATTGGGGGCCCAGACCTGAAATACTATATAATATGATTAATGAACCCGGCAGGTCTACAGATGTTACAGAGTGCTAACCAGTGTGCCAAGGGTTCACGTCGATTGCGGTGGTGCGATGGGAGGCTGAATGTGAAAATAGTATGGTATACGATGAATATGCTTGTCCGATTTGTGGTTATTACAAGTTGCTTGTGTCTAGGCATTAGACCATCTGCCGATAAGCTAGAGCACCAGTAACCCCGTCGTCGATACTCATGCACAGTTGTATGGGTTGATTTATTGGGCAGTGGGTTTACCATTGCAAAAGGGGTTGTTCCCGTGACTCCTTCAGACCCGCTCTTACCTTTTAACCTTGGGTGTTACATTGGAACCATATTACGGTAGATTTTCGTTGTTATGTTTGAAGAAGGTTGTTCCTCACGCACCATTCAAAGACTATGGTTGAAACCAATGGCCTAAAATTCTCACTTCAGCCTAAACTTTGTCATTTGTTGGAAAACTACTTAGTTATGAAGGATTTGGCCACACCAACATGTATATATATATATATATATATATATATATATATATATATATATATATAATATATATATATATATGACTATTTGAGATTGAAGAAAGGGGAAGAGAAGAGAGAGAAACACAATATTGTAGAGCAGAACAATGGCACGTACTCCTTGCAGGTGGATAGGACCTCATTTCAGAGATCAGAAGGTTCTGAGAAGGTTATAGAAGGACCAATTATCCAAATGGGGTGTTCGGATAGGCATTTTTTCACTATTTTTTCTTGGAAGTGAGTGGTGCTGTCTGTTTCTAGATCTGGGCTCTCCATTTGCCAGCTATCTTCCATATTGGAGGTATAAGGATGGTTATGTAGAAATCTGCTTGTACTTCTCCCTTTTCATGCCACTCAATAAAAGAAGGCCTCCCCATTATTAAGCATGGCCCAAAGATGTAGTCCAAATTGGATGAACTCCATAATAAAATCTCCGTGTCATGGTCTTTTGTGATGATGTATCTTTGTCTTCATTTTTCATGCTTATGTTTTTATGGTTTTTAAGCATTGTAACTCATGTCAATTCTGATGCATCTATAAGCGAAAAAAATCATGGATCAATTTTAGTCTATAGTCACTGGCAAGCAGGCCTGTGACAGTGACTTTAGGTTGTTGGTCACTCCCTTACCCATAACATGAGAGTGAATATGGTCCAAGAGACCTAAAACAATAGTGGGACCCAGGGACAGGTTGTCTGAGTGGTTGACTTGTCTCCTAAGGGGTCTGTTGATTATGTTGGATCTTTATATGACATGTTTCCGTTAGTTTCACTTCCTTAATGTGAATTATGAGGTCGAGTCATATCATAGTGGCCTCTCGTCACATGTTTACCCCCGCTGGCTGGTTGCTTTGGTAGATGTGGGAGGAGAGTGTTACAAAGTGGTATCATAGCATGGTTGCACTCTCCTTGGGTTGTGTGTTGATCATGCTTTCATTATTGGTTGCATATGTGTCCTTATGAATGTAGTCCATGTGATTGTTACATTCGCATGGTGTGGATGATGGTTGTAGTGATGTCGACATGTGAAAGTTGAAGGTGTTGTCATGGGGTATGTCTTCCTATGTGTATGGTTGATTATGCAGTTGTTATGCATGTATGGTCTTGGTCATAGTTATGCATATATGGTCTTGGTCATAGTTATGCATGAATAGTAGGTCAAACATGCCTTGTGAAGTCATGGTATGCAATTTAGGTCATCAGGGTGCTATTGGTTGTTATGATGCTAATGTGTTGGTTGAGATAGAACAAGAGATGTAGATCATTAAAGTGAAGTTGCAACATTGGACCTCAAGGGAAGAGCAGATCATCATACATGTATTGTATATTTGACATGCATGTATGTAAGTTAAGGATTATTATATGCATTTGGTTTATATACATGAGGTTTATGTACATGTTTTTGATGCTATCGTTACATACATGATAGATGATAGTTGATTAGTACATCCATATGCACATGTGTTAGATAGTCATGAATGATACTAACCTGTGATTGTATGCATTGCTATTTTTTTTTATGTTAGATAACTTGATGTTCATGTTATATGCTATTGATGAGTATGCTATAGGTTAATGTGTTGTTGTTATATGTTATTTAACTTGACGATTAGGGTTATAACATTAATATATTGATGCTATATGTATCATGCTAAAATGGATTGGCCTATGCAGATGGTTAGGGATACAACATTCAAGTATGAGTCGACTTATTGTGTTGCATTATCTGTTACTGATCTAGATCGATCGTACATGCGTGATTTCTATGCATAAATAATAAATTCTTATGAGTTTATGATGTGAACATGTTAGTTAGTTAGTGTTACAGATATCGTGATCTTATTTATGTTTGAGTTGACATGTTGTAAAGTTATATCTTGCTAACTATATTGATTGTGCAAAAAAGATAGCCTCCCCTGAGGTACAATGAGGTATGAGTTTGCTTATGTAGTATACTTGATGCTTCTTTCTTGATTATGTCATTTATTTGATGTTGAGTGTTTGGTGTCTATTATGTCGTCTAGTTGACTTATTTAACATGGTATGTTTGCAAGTTGGTTGGATGTTTGCCGAATTGCATAAAATGAGTATGTGTTTATAAGGTTTCTTGCCGAAATGATATTGTTTTAAGAGGATTGCACTAACACATATGTGTTGAGACAGTTGATATATACTTGAGTATAGTAGGTGATAGTTGTAGCATTGTGTCTAAGGACTATGAGTTGATTATGAATTATGGTATGATTGTTAGTCTTGGTAAAGGTTGATCTCAAATTGATAGATATGATTGTCTTGATATTTGGAACATGTGGTTGACATGTGTGAGCAGTTGCAGGGTAATATGTCAGGTATTAGCGTAACAAGGTAACACCTGATGTGTTTATATAACTAACATGTTGGGTGATGTGACAGTACATAGTAAGAATCAATTGCAGTAAGGTAAAAAGGGTAAAATAAAGGAATTGGACAAGGATTCCTTTGGCCATGTTTGGAAACCCTAATTACAAACTAATGAGTCCCTTGCATATAGGGAGTCTTCTTAACCTTGATTTTGTTTGACATTATGTGGATATGTGCTATAGTCATGAACATGTATTGGACAGTTATATTAGCGAGTCTCGGGTTGCAGGTGGATCTGTCAAGGGAATTGGAGTCCCTTGAGAGATGGAGTGGAGGTGTTTAGTTATAAGCAATGTGCTTGGCACGACAAGGTAAGGTATCATAGTTAATGATCAAATGAGAAAATTACCTAGTACCCATTTTTTTGAGGTAGCAAAAAATCACTCGATTTTGAAAAATGGTGATTCATAATACATTTTTTTTTTTGGAGCATATTTTTGGCAATTTAAATTTTTTATGTACGAGGTATTAACATTTTTTTTAATGTTAGTGATTTTCATGTTGATTTTTAAAAGTATTGATGGAGCATCAACACATTTTTTTAGAGGGCTTATTTTTGACATTTTAATTTTTTTTATGTATCAAGTATGAACAATTTTTTTTGTTAGTGATTTTCATCTTGATTTTGAAAAGTGTTGATTAGCATCAACCCTTTTTGTTTAGAGGGCTTATTTTTTACACTTTAAATTTTCTAATGTATTAAGTATGGATATTTTTTTTTAAATGTTCATCATTTTCATGTTGGTAATAAAACATAAAAAAATAAAATAAAAAAACTTCAAAAAGAAAAATCAAATATAAAAAAATAATTTAAAATTTAAAAAACCATAAAATATAAAAACAAATATAACTTGTAAAAATAAAAAATAACAAAAATAAATAAATAATGTATGTATATATTATATATATATATATATATATATATATATATATATATATATTATATATATTATATATATATATAGCTTGAGTGGGCCTAATGGTTAAAAGCATGTGTTTCCTCCTAAGAGGTCATAGGTTCAAAACCAGAGGGGGGTAAAGTATATGTATGCCTTCATAGACTTAGCAGTCAAATCACTGTGCGGAGGTGGGTCCCTTGTCCCACAAACAAGGGGGTCTCATACACCAATTTGGTGTCTGGCTTGGCTGTGACCTTGGTTCATGAGGAATCAAGTGGGAAGAGTAGCCCGACACATTTACGAGGTCAGTATCATGTGGTAATGAGTTTATATTATGTGATTATATTATGTATATTTTATGGATACACTATACTGAGGGATACATCAACGAAATGAAAGCCGTGTGATCTATGGCATGCTAGGATAAGCATGAATACAACATTAGAATCAAGGTTTCTTGATAAGGACATTTTAGTTTTGGATATGTGGTATTACTATTGTGCATATGCTGTATATATTGTGCATGTTGCATCTGTGATGATTGTGCACATGCAATATTGTGCATATGTATTGTGCGTACATGTTGTTTATACAATATTATGTATAGAGTGTTATTATAGATAGTGTTGTATGAATGTTGCATATTCAGTGCTAGGTATAGATGGTGCTATGTACATATTGTACTATGTGCATGATGGATACGCGGTGGTGTATGCATATGGTGCTCTATGTGTGTTGGATATGCAGTGCTGTGTACAAATGATGCTATGCACATGTTAGATATGCAATGCTATGTTCATGTGGTGTTGCGTGCATGTTGTACATCTCGTGCTATGTATATATGGTGTGGTGTGCATGATTGTACAAGTGGTATTGTGTGCATTTGGTGCTGTGTACATGTTGTATAAGTGGCATTGTGTGTAGGTGGTGCTGTGTATATGTGGTGTCACGTACATGTCGAGCATGTGGTAATATGTACATGTGGTATTATGTACACATTGTAGAAGCAGTATAGTGTACATGTGGTGTTTTGTACACGTTGTGTATGTGGAAGCATGTATATGTGATGTTGTGCACACATTGTGCACGTGGTGTGGTGTACGAGTGGTATTGTGTACATGTTGTACATATGGTACTAGTGCATGTGTGGTATTTTGTGCATGTCATACATGTTGTGTTGAGGGAATGTGTTACTAGGTATGCACATTGTGTAGGTGCATGTATTGTGTGGTGTTGTACATCATGTATAGATGTATTGTGTCATGTTGTACACTAGTGTTGATGGACCTGCCAACATGTCACGTGATCTCGCCAGTAAGAAGTCCCAATTAGACCTTAGACCATTTGGTGTAGAAGTCCTAGCAGTGGGTTGTAGGGTATCATCTTGATCGTGATTTTGCATAGAGGAAAGTAAGATGTCCCTATTAGTAGCAAAGGTATGACATCTGCAGTAAGTCAAGGAAGGTGCATGAGTAGTTCTAACACATGGAGGGTGAGGTGAGTGCACCCCTTGGAAACCTGTGAAATCACGTAGTTAAGAAGGGAACACACGAGCAAAGATGCATCACAACATGGAAGGCAAGTAAGCTAGCAATCCAAAGTGATGGCTAAATAAAAAACACATTTTAGTAAGATTCATACGTACATATACAGAAAATAACTACATGTGCATGCGTAAGCAAATAGATACATATATCATTTAGAGTAAACAAGATAACTTAAATACAATACGACATATGTATGAAAAGTGTTGGCTCTGTTATATTAAGAAGTGCAAGTTCCAGTCATACAATACAACCATGACCAAACACTAGTTTCGATAGCGGAACGTTATAGTTGCTACTGCTTACTCCTCCAAAGAGATATACTAGCTCTGCACAGTGTAGAAAACAAGGTTTGTTACAATACTATCCAAGCTCTTTTTAAGATATTCTTATGAGAAGCTTGGTTTACAAAAAGCCTTTACAATGATTTATGAGGGACTATCTATAGAAAAGGGTGGGGTGACCCTTGACATTCCCTTTTGTGACCGTTCATCTATCCTAATGACTCTTCAAACACTCTATGACTGTTGCATTCAACTATTGAAACTTGAACTTCCACTTGACAAGATGTTACATACAATATGCTCATGTACCCATGTGAGACAAAATGGCTTGAGCAAGCCATGCAAGACATCACTAACAATCGAACTGTTGTGGTGAGACCAACTCTTTGACATCCTCATGATAGTAGATGGTGGAAAACTAATGCCAAGCTTGGTGGTCTGTGATGGTGTCCATGAGCTCAATGTTGACATCTTGCTGAAAGTGAACTCTTGCCTCCGTTGCATCTGCATACATTGATATGGCTCCTCTGTCCAACTCATCTGATATCATGTGCATGGTCATATTGGGTGTGACCGACCCGGCAACATGTTGTTGCATAGTGTCTGCGTTGATCTCCAAACACGTGCTGGTGGTCGTGCACATCAACTTGTCGGAATACATATTCGACTCCAGTCAGACTTGATTCTTGTCTTCACCTTGAAGAGTGTGTCAAATGTGTGGGATTGCATGCATGCACACAATGACGTGCATGTTGTTGAATTCCCTTACATGCGATCAAAAGCACTTCTCACCTTGTCTGCTCCATGCGAGTTGCTAGGATGGATCTATAACTTGTACGGGCACAATTTCATCTGTTTATTTATGTCGAGCCCCATGTTTTGTCTGTTCCCACTGCAACTCCTTCTCTTGTCCGTGCAACTCCTATTCTTGCTTGAGTTTCTGCTTGAGCACCTACAACTCCTTCTCTGTTTCTCTCTCTTTTCCTTCACACGATCCTCTTGTTGCACCGTCGCCTCATAGCCTCGGTATTCAAAGTTTCTTTCATCACAAGTGGATTTGCTTGAGTTTGCAACTTTCTTCTACCTCTGTGGTGTCAACAACCTTCCTCTTGCATTCATCGCATGCAGGTGTGTTGCCTTCTATTGCTACTAATGGTGTTGCTTGCTGTGATGTCATTGCCATTCATCTTGATATCCTTGTTGTTATTGGGAAAACTAGTGTCCATTCAGAGCTGCTAGTCCCACTAAGACGGGTAGTTATCTTAGAAACAAACAAACTAAAGTCACTTGTGTTTTCCTTTATGAGATATAGATGAGAGAGAAGAAAAGAGTACCAACCTTAGTCTTTTGCTTGGCTCCTTCCTTGTTTCCTCTCCCCTTTGACAGATCTTCGCCACTCCGTCCTCACTTGTCCCGCTTCAAAGAACACCTGTAGAGTCAAAGCAACATAATACCATCAAAGCATAGAGATCTATAATCATAAACAATATAGGATCAGATATATATTAACCATACAAATGCATATATCAATTCAAGATGCAAAGATATACAAGAATATGGAGGAAAAATCAAATATGTTGGGTTGTGTTATATTCTTTCTACATAGTTAACAGGGGGTTTGAGGGGTACCCGTAACCCCACTTTATGGGGTCTGGGGCAGCGCCCCGGAAAATTTTGGCTTTGGACCCTATGTTAGGTTGGGCGGACCCACCTATGGTTTTGTGCAAGATTTTCACACATGTGTTTTGGACGCGATGGTTTTCGGTCCATGGTTTTGGACGCGATGGTTTTTCGGTCCATGGTATTAGATGCTTCGGCATGTATAAATATGTATTGTAACATTGAAAGGAACATAATGAAAATCAAACTGGTAGTCTCGGTTTTGGGATCCAGTGGGAAATCTCTCTGTATATGTGTTTTGTGTGTTATGCTCTCGCATTTTTATTTTTCTTGTGATTTAGAATTTGTATGCAGGTAATTTTTGTACGGGGTTAAAACCTACAGCATGGCTATATTTGGGTCTACTTCCACTCCGTTAACGAGTGGAAGTTCTCAGGCTATTGCATCCGGTTTTGGATTTATCCCTTATGTAATTCTGTCTCATGGGATTCCTTTAGTTCCTTTGAACATACCATCGACCACCTCTACATCCATGATGAATGGATTGGATTCTTTTCAGGGTTTCCTATTTGGAAGTGGTCATATACCACACTCCAATCAAATAGTGGGGTCAATGCCTTTTTCTTTTATAGGTCAAGGTAATAACCCATTCCAGAGTTGGACAAACCCTGCAGTTAGTGGGATAGGAGCTAGGAATCAATTTTTCGGCCAATATGGGAATGTGCCATATTCTTCAGTTAATTCGTTTCAACATTTTCCACCCTTTTCTAATGCATGGAATCCTTATTAGGGGCTATCATCGCCTTTCAACACTTCGTTAGGGGGTAACTTCACTGGTTACAGAGGATTTTTGGCAGGATTTGGTCAAACTCCGAATTTTGCTAGACCACAAGGAGCACATTTTGGTTCAGTAGGTTCTACAAGTTACTTCGGGCAACCTGGTGTTTTTCAAAATCCAAGTCATTCGTTTCAAACCTTTGGGAACCCCGCCCACATTAGATGGAATTCCCAAGGTTCGCCACAACTCCCTTTTCTGGCCACGTTGAACTTGCCAAACTTAACTAAATTGAAAAATGATCTGATTCAGTACAATCTGGCTTCGCCTCCAGTCCCAACTAAACTTCCCTCAGATATCCCAAAATTCAAAGGGAAGAGTGGTGAAGATCCGGGAGACCACGTGACCACATTTCACTTATGGTGCTCATCCAATTCCTTGATAGATGATTCGATTAGGTTGAGGTTCTTTCAACGCACCCTAACTGGAAATGTAGCCAAATGGTATATAGAGTTTCCAGGGGACTCCTATACTTCTTTTTGTGATTTGGCTAATGTATTTTTGAACCATTTACAGTTGCATGTACGATATGAAGCCGGAATTGAACTTCTGGATAACTTTTAGCAAGACACCACAACTCACATTTCAGATCACATCTAGGAATGGAGGAGGAGGAAAAGGCTTAGCAAAGCTGAAATCCCACCAGAGTTCCTTTTCAAATGGTTTCTCAAATCATTACAACCAGAGATCTCAAAGGATGTGTCTTTCTCCGCTGTTTATACGGAAGAGAAGGTCATTTCCAAAGCCCAGCAATTGGAACTGATATATTTTGAGTATGGGATTCTTCAGAAAATTCTACCTAATGCTCCTAGATCTAAGGTCAATTTAGCCAGACCGAAACCAGGCCCCCACACTGATGGTATAGTTGGATCGATTGATGTTAACGTGGTGAACCTATTGAATCAATTACAACAGTTGTCTCTACAAATTGTTGCTTCTTACTAGGCAACACCGTCTGTACCTACACCTTCCCAACCTACCTCTATAAATGTCGTCCATACCTCTAACCCCAAAGGAAATCAACAATATGATGGGAAGAGGAAGAACAAGGTAAGAAGAAGAACTAGGAAGAGAAAGGCAATGCAAACAAACCCAACAATGATGCCGGAGAGGGTAGGAAAGAATCCAAGAAAAAGGAAAAATTTCCATGCAATTTATGTAATGGAGATCATCTGACTCACCTCTGCCCTAAGATGCAAGACACTTAGCGCTTTTTAGTGCAACAAGGGTCATCTAGCTCTCAATCTATTCTATCTAACCCTTTTCCCCAAGTGCAGCAATTACTTGCTGGCATGAATTCTAATGATGGTACCTCCTTCGGGGGCAACTAGGAAGGGGAAAATTCGTCAAATGTTTATATGATGAGCTCTCATATCGACGTCTCTACGCGAGCACGCGATTATGGAAAATCAGAAACATCTAAGGCTAAATCTGTTCTCGAAGCCATAAAACCACTTCATATTGAGTGAACTTCTATTGGGTCTATACCTCGGATAAGGAAAGGCTCCGCAAAGTGCTCGACTATTAACCTTAATGCTAGGGCAGCCTAGAACTACTCGATTGTAGAAGATCTGGCTCAAAGTCCTTGTGTTATGTCTACATTGGAGGTACTCCAATCATGCCTTGCTCAGAGAAGTGCTTTGCTTTTGGAAATTGGTGCAGTAGATCCAAAGAATTCTTAGTGCTCACTTTTGATATGTTGAATGTCAAAAAGATACTTCCTCACCATATGGCTTTCCAGATAAAGTCCACATACCGAAAGACCAATATTTTTCTGACTATTATAGATGAGGGAGCTTCCACATGCGTGATTTCTATATCATGTTGGAAGGCCATTAGATCACCTTTAGTTGTTCCTTCACCGACTCTTTTGATGACATTTGATGCATATTCTCATAGGTCGCACAGGATTATCCCAACCTTTCTTATCTGTGTTGGGGAAAGGTAGTGAATATTGAGGTAGAAATCATTGATGTGAACCTGCATTATAACCTCCTCTTAGGCAGGAATTGAATTTATGAGATAGATGCCATAGTTTCATCAGTATTCCACATACTTTGTTTTCCTCATGAGGGGAGGATTGTTAGAGTTGAGCTGTTAGATTATTCTCCAGGTGACTCACATGCAACTTCAGATTCTACCGTTCCATTGGTGGACAATCCCCGTCAACCTATTGAGAATTTAGGAGTTGGGATGTACTCTACGTTAATGGGTATATTTGACCTCCCTCCTCCTCCAGCTAGAATTAATGTGATTTCATCCTCTAGGGGACCTTCTCAGAAAGAGTTCTTTCAAACTTATTATTTTTTGGACCCTTGGCCCTTACCTTCATCTACCACCACATTAGATGGAGGGCAGGTAGGTGGAATGGCATTTCCCATGTCTGCAGTGGAACTCACTTATCAATCTATCATTAACTCTGTAGACAACCATCCCACTCCCTTTTCACAAGAGGAGTTAGATGGCGATGTCGCTCCAACTTGGACCCTCGATTCTACTTCAGCTTTGGATTGCTTGGATATAGTCTTAACATCTGAAGAATCAATTTTGGAAGCAATTCTGGGTGTGGATTGACCATGGGAAGATTTACATCATCTTTCATATTTCCTCCCTCCATTGCATGAAGTTGAATCTAGTTTTTCCAATCTGTCTACTGGTGATGTTTGTATAGTTTCAAACCATTTAGCTCCAGCACAATTTTCTACCGAAGGTAACATGTCAGTTATCTCACGAATTGTATTTGTAAACATCTCTAGGAATCCTAATGTAATAGAAAATTTCTTCATCGGAGCTGATTGGTCCCTTGAAGAAATTCAAGTTTACACCAATCTCTTTAAAGAGTTTTGAGATGTGTTAGCTTGGTCTTATGAGGAAATGCCTGGAATTGATCCATCTATAGTCCAGCATGAGATCAAGATATACGGAAACGCCAAACCTATTCGTCAAAAAATTCGACTAGTAAATCCTCAAAAAGCAGTAGCTATTAAAGCTGAAGTTGAAAAGCTGCTTAAGGCAGGTTTCATATACCCCATTCCTCTAACTGAGTGGGTTTCCAACCCAATCCCAGTAGATAAGAAGCAAGGAACAATTCGAGTATGTATCAACTTTAGGGATTTAAATAAAGCTTGTCCAAAAGACAATTACCCCACGCCTTTTATTGATCAAATTGTTGATGAATGTGCAGGTAATGAATTTTTTTTCGTTCATGTACGGATTCTACGATTACAATCAAATTACTATCTGTCTAGAGGATCAGCACAAAACAACCTTTATTTGTCCTTGGGGCACGTTTTCATACAAGAAGATTCCTTTTGGCCTTAAAAATGCTAGAGCTACTTTTCAGCAGGCCATGTCTTATGCTTTCCACGACATCAAACATGTTATCAAAGCATACTTGGATGAATTAGCTGCTCATTCTTGCAAGAGAATTGATCATACCAGACACCTTCGGTTAGTATTTGAGAGATGTCATTTTTATAAAATCCGGTTGAATCTGAATAAGTGTGTTTTTGCGGTCACATCCGGTCGGCTGTGAGGATTCATTGTATCGACTGAAGGGATTTGTGTTGATCCTTTCAAGGTTGAGTCAATAATTCAGTTGCCTCCCCTGTCTTCCATTCGTCAACTTCAAAGTATGTAAGGAAAGGAAATTTTCTTGAGGAGATTTATAGCAAATTACACCGAGATTACCAAAGGATTTATGTGTTTTCTTAAGAAAGGAGTTTCATTTTTATGGGACAATTTCGTGCAACGATCTTTTGATGCTTTGAATAAAGCATTAACCTCTGCTCCATTATTGAGTCCACTAGATTATGGCAAAGATTTCCTTTTGTATCTCACTGTGGCAGAATCAACCATCGATATGGTTCTGGTTCAGGAGGATGATGCTCTCAGTAAGCATGTAATCTACTACTTGAGTTGAGACTTAGTAGGACCTGAGCTACGCTATTCTCCTATCAAGAAATTGGCCTTGGCAGCTGTCCATGTTGTCTAATGGCTTCATCATTACATTTTGCTTCGCAAAACGTTCATCTTAGCGGCTGTCAATCCTTTTGAGTTTGTCCTTAGTAGGCAAGTGATTGGGGGCAAGTATAATCGATGAATTGTTATTTTTCAAGAGTTCAATCTCGAATTCTTGTCAGCTAAATCTAAGAATTCATTAGTTTTTGTCGAATTGATTTCGGAGCTACCTTGTGAGGAAGCTATTGTTTATGAGGAAAATTTTCCCGACGAACAATTATTCCTCATTTCTTCACAAGATCCCTAGTACAGAGATATCATTATATATCTCTAGACTTCGAAGTTTCCACTTCCTTTCTCCAAAGTTGAGAATCGAAAGTTACGTCACCTTGCCAAAAACTATGTTATTATTGGTGATACATTATATCGCAGAGGGGTTGACTCAATCCTTAGGCGTTGCTTAACTTTGGAAGAAGCTGAGTCAGTACTTAATGATTGTCACAGTGGGGCTTGTGGCAGTCATCTATTAGGGCTTGCAACAGCCCAAAAAATTTTGCAAGTAGGCTACTTTTGGCTGTCAATTTTCAAAGACTGTATTGAAGCAGTCAAACGTTGCCATCTGTGTCAAATTTATACTCGGAAAATGCGTGCGCATCCAGCTCCACTTTTTCTTGTTATTACTGCCGGTCCATTTACGAAGTGGGGCATTGATTTTACTACTTGTAATCCACCTTCAGCAGGGAATCACAAGTACATCATTGTGGCCATAGACTACTTTACCAAGTGGGCTGAGGCCATGCCTACTTTAAAAAACGATAGTGAGACAACAACCTTGTTTCCCTTCAACCAGGTTATTTCATGATTTGGTATCCCAAGAGTGATTGTCACTGACCATGGCAGTGACTTCCAAAATCAACTGATGACTGAATTGGCTCTCAAGTTGGGCTTCCGGCAGGAGCATTCATCTCCATATAATCCTTAGGTTAATGGGCAGGTTGAAGCCTTGAATAAGTCCCTTAATACCATCTTGCAAAGGGAAATTGATAAAACTCGATCCAATTGGCACATCATGTTGTACCCAACACTCTGGGCGTATCGAACCTCAGTTAAGACTTCCACCGGTTTTACTCCTTTTCAACTAGTTTACGGGTTAGAATCTATTTTCCCCGTCAAATGTGAAATTCTATCCCTTAAGCTAGTTGTAGAACTTCTTCCCGAGACATCTAGTCTCGAAGAATGCTTTGTTCATTTGGAACATCTTAATGAGAAGTGTTGAGATGCAGCCATAATAAACGAAGCCCATAAGAAGAGGATTAAAACTCAATGTGATAAAGATGTCTGTCCTCAGGTTTTTTCTGAAGGCGACCTTGTCTTAGTCTATGACCAAGACAAAGATGCCCTGGGGGCAGGCAAGTTCAAATCTATGTGGTATGGTCCCTTTATAGTCAAGCGTGTTTTGAAAAAATGGGCTTATGAATTAATTGATTTTGAAGGGAACAAGCTGGCGGAGCCCAGAAATGGGATCTACCTTAAGAAGTATTTTGGTTAGGCTTTAGTAGAGAAATTGATTTTTTGTATATATTGTATCTTTGATGGATGATTTGATATATTTCATATTCGCCAATAGTGCGAGTAGGCACACTCGGAATCTTGCTTCTGCAGCTTGGGTGATTTATTATCCATTTGGCCAGTTGATGGTGTCGAGGGGAGTATGTATTGGCCCTGCTTCGAACAACATTGCCGAATATATTGTTGTTCTTAATTTACTATTTGAAGCAATATCTTATGGGATTGATTAATTGGTAGTTTATCTAGACTCACAACTGGTGGTGTCGCAGCTAAATAACACTTATCGGGTTCGTGATCCTTATTTATATCGCCAATTTTTGAGAGTGAGAGTGTTGGAACAATCATTTATTTATATAGCATATGTTCACATTCCACGATTTGAGAATTCATTAGCAGACTCTATTGCTAATCAAGCATTAGATTGGAACATTAATCATTCATCAAATTAAATAACATAAAATAAAAATCGAATCTGTATATATATATCATAAAATCACCTGTATATAGATAGAGTGTTAAAAAAATAATATACAAAATTGGGACAAGATGCCCTCAAAATTTGGGCTTATGCCCATAATCATGTCTAGTCATACATAGATCTATCTATTGAGTCTGCTCAAGATGAGCGGCTAAAAAGTTAACCACAACGTTGGCTACATGCCGAAGTATCCAAACCCAGTCCTGTGGCACCCCTATCACACGGTGTTGCATCTCCTCGAACAGATCCTCTATAGCTATCATAGGTACCTGGTGAGTTAGTCTCACCAAGTTTCTCTGAACAACATAAAGGACTCACTCTATCTCAGTTGCTGCCTCTTCGACCCCTCTTCTACAACATATGTGCCTCGAAAGTCCATCAGGTCTCACTAGACCCACATTTGGAACATGGTCATTATATTTTGTCAGTATTTTATCTCATCAAAAATATTTTTTCTAAGTTCATTTCATATTAAAAAATCCAAAAAATCTTTAAAAACTCACAAAAGATTAAAATTTGTTACCTATGTCTTCCCATGCCGCATTTGGTGGTAACACTAAGTCCGGATCTCCTCGGAAATTTATGCCGACATATGGGTAGTCATCAATTGAGATGATCTGTTGATCCCACTAGGTGAAAAACTCATCATCAAAAGTCATTCTAGGCACATTACCACCTCCAAGGCGCTTCATCAAGTCCACCCATCTACCCATTTGTGGATCTCTAGGGCTGTTGATGGACACTGATACTTGGGACGTAGCCCAGGTACCTTCTCAAAGAAGAATGAACACAAGATGGTTCCATATCTAAAGTTCTTCGTTTAACCCTTATGTATAGAGGTCAATTGACTCTTCATGTTAGTCAGAAGAGGTGTGCACCAGTCAAATACTGTGGTAAGACATTCCACTACCAGGATCATAGATACTCGTGATGCCTGATGCAGGGAAGCTGACCCATTTACCCGTGCAATGGTAAATAGCAAAATCCTCAAGGACAAACTTTCCACATGCTTGATTGGAATTTGACTTCCAATCTTCTCTGGATGTCCAGGACAATATATATGGACATAGTCTTCCACCAAAAGACTACCTCTTGTCCTGCCTGTCGAATGCACGACCTCCCCTCTTCGGGAGAGACTGGTAATAAAATAGATATCTTCGACCTCAATCCATAGAGGCATCTGGTTGATCATGAAAGCATCATCCTCTGCGCTCAAGTAGTGGATCAAAATTTCTAGCAAGCCATTTTGAAGAACTTAAGTAAGCCACAGCCTCTCAGAGCATCCAATGCATTTGGGTCATTCATTACCTCATTATCTATAGTGGTATGCTCTCTTTCCCTCCAAGTGATAGTCATCCTGCAAGTGATAGTTTATATGTTAAAACTTTAACTTGCGTACACGCGGGTTCCCTTTACACAGTCCCGTGTAGGGCCGTCGTATACGTGGGTTTCTCACATCTAGCCTGCGTGTATGTAGAGTTGAATTTTTGGGCATAGTTTCCCATGGTGAAAACTTTGTAAGAACTTCTAAAAACTATCATAAATCATTACAAGTAGGATTTGAGGATTACCTAGAGACTCTAGGGTGATTTGAACGGTCCAATTGTTTAGAGGAAAGCTTGCTTCATTTTTCTCCACAGCTCTTTGCTCCAAAAATAAATGAAAAATTGTGAGTCCAAAAGTCACTATATAACTTTGAAATTGCAAAATATTTTTTCAAAAATTGATTTTTGTCTCATGGATTTTTTGACCTGTGGGCTTGGATTGTCAAGACCGAGTTGTTTTTAAAGGAAATTTTGGAGACTTCTTTGAGATGTTATTTCGGTCCCATGACCACTGACCCGTCATGGCAGGTATCATTCTCTCATTGACATTTAGGTTAGGGAAAACCATTTTCCGATGCATCTTGCATACTAGCCTCCATTTAGCGATACATTAGCCATAGGTTCAACCCCATCATATCTTGGTTAGCAAACCATTTTCACTCACCGATTTTGAAATCATGATGTCATGGTAGAGCCATCCTTTACATGGGCATCTTAGTTAGAACCTCACTGACATTGGTTGCCCATGCTACTATACTGAGTAGGCTCGAGAGTCCTATTTAGTACTACCATGACTGATATGTTGAAGACACATTCTCCTTTATTCCGCACTAATTTATAGCCCTATATGCTAGAGGCTACTTTGCATTGAGTTGTATTGTTGCATTGCATTTTGACTATTTCCACCTTTTTGCCTTGAGTCGGCTTCACTTGGACTCGTGTTTAAGCCACTTATTTGACCATGTCTTCTACAAAATCAACCATGCAATAACTTAGCTTCTGCAACTTGATGCATCCTTTTACCCATGGAAAGAACATCCCTTTGAGTGTCCTTGACCAGTTTTGCCTCCCTGCATTGAGCATAGGAATGTTCCCCTCCCAGGAACTAGATCATTTGTTTCTCTGACACTCATTCTTTCCACTGTACTATATCATTCTTTTATTCTTTTTTCCGACTTAAAGAAAAATACAAAAAAATTATATATTCCAAAAAGAGTAGGAATGGGACAACATTTCCATATTTTGTTGGCAACTAGAGTTAGTTGTGTCGCCCTTGAACAAAGCACTCAAAAGAAATTCTCTCCTCCATTGGGGTGGGATTTAGATTGACTTAGGAGCACCTTAACCTTGTTATTGAGTCAGTACTCCTCTGATTGGTTACCTCTTCCAATCATATGGAGAGTTTTCTTATGCCTCTTGCATGACAAACGTATACAGAGTTATCATATGCTGCCATATAGTCATCATTGGGTCGTGCTTTTGTTCAAGGGAAGTAAACCTGAGTCGGCCTCTTTGCAGTGTCTCTTGACCTATTTTTTAGTCGGCCTCTCTGTGGTGTCTCTTGACCTATTTTTAAGTCGGTCATCCCTTGTTGTCAGTGTCATGTTTTTCATCACATCAGTTATATTGGTCCTTTGCTCGTGCCGGTTTAAGGTGGTCTCCATTGACTTCTTGCTAGAAGGTCTTGTCCTTATCGACTACGAAAAATTGCTTTGAGAGTAGATCTAGAGCCACACCCTGGCCCTATTTTCATTATTGATAGGTCATCTTGTGCTTAACATCGATCAGTATCATGGGTCTTTGACTGAGTGGTTTCCCTTGTGTTCGACATCAGCTTTCATTATCACACATTGGGATTCGTATAGTGCCTTGGTTTCCATTTGACCCTATTGGTGGATTCCTCGCCTCTGTGCCAGATTTCATTATTGGTTGGTTCAGAGGGTTTATATCGTGCACTAGCTACATCTTGTGTACACCAGAAATTTTCTTCGGTTGGGTTACTACATATTTTTCGTCTGATTCCTTCCACATTATTGGCCTATGGGTTACACTCGCACTGGATTGATGAAGGATGCCTTAATGCCTTCCTTCTAGCGGATCTTTTCCTATTGACTACAGCTCATTTGCTATGGGAAAATGGTCTAGAGTCCATTTAGCAATACCTTGGGGTTTGCAGTCATTAGTGGCAGATTCCTTCACTATCGAAAGTGGGAAACCATCATTGTCTCGTGATTGATAGATTCTTTTAAGTGTTCGACTTCAGCACATTCATTTGTACTTGTTAGATTGTATTGGGTACCTTGAATCTCATTATCATTATCGGTGAGTAGTCTCATGTTTGTTAACGTATACATCAATGACCGGTAATCAAACGATTTCTCACGTGGTTGACCTCAGACCATTCATTCCCATTGTGTAGAAATGTACTGTGGTGGTCAGTGAAGACCTCGAGTTGCATCAACATGTTTTGGTTCACTTGTTAGTTTCTCCTGTTGCTGCTAGTTGAAACCATCCACCTTATATGTTACAACGTCAACATCTTCACCTTTATCAAAAGAAGTAAGGCATCACACTTGAGGCATTCCATGATCTTACTAGGACAAGTACTAGAGCCAGGAATCAAGGAGAGTTGTGCAACGATTATCATTCATATCTACTCTAGGAAATCATATTATCTGACATATAACTAGTGCAAAGTGTGACTTGCAACACATCCAAATAAACATATAACATCCACATTCATGCATAAGAAAGGTTTAAAGAGAACCATACACAGCAACACATTATGAAACATAAAATAGTCCCACAACTCCTTTCTATTAAACTTAAGACATCATTACATTTTGGCACTCCATCCCTTCAAGTAGAAACAAAAGAGTCACCATACAATGTAGCTCAGAAATAGATAAACTAAGAAAAGAGCCAAGTCCAATAGGCTCAATGAAAACATCTCCTTTGGATTTTGTATGCTTTTCTCACATGAATTTCCATTATTTTCCTTGGATGTTGTGCACTTTCTTCTTTGGTAGCTTTCATAACTCAGTTGCAACTACTCCATCTCTCCTCGACGACCTCTATGAATGCCATTGTGCTTGCAATTTCCTATGCTTTCCGCTTACAAATCTCTGTGTATAAAAGATCTTGGCAGGTGTTCTCTCTTTCCCTTGGTGGTTTCCTATGCAACTGTCTTACGGTCAGGCTTGGTCAAAACATGTCAAAATTCTATTCCCCAAAATAAAGGACCCAACAAGCCCCGATCACAATTGATTGACTCATCCCCAAGTCAATCCTTGGTTGATGCTTCTTCCTCTTCCTGCTACTCCAGGGCACATTCTTGTACTACTTCTTCCTGAATTGTTCCTTCATGTGTTGTAGGTTCTCCTTCAAATGAATGAACCAACTCTGGGATAGACTATATAACTTCAGTCTTGAATTGGTGGTATGCATCAATTGTTGACCACCAGGAGTCAAATAGCGTGGCATCTTGCTTGATAAATGGCATGGTAATTTTAGTTGTTAGCTAAGCAGTTCAAGTAGTCATGAGGGAATTCCATTGCATCTTTTCTTTGATCTTGAGCTATTGCAACTTCTGAAAGTGGTTCTGTGTTGGTGGCTTGAGGTCGCGGAGCAAAGCCTTTGTGGCTTGAGAATCATCCTCAATCTATTGAATTTGTTTCTCTAGCATGTCTTTCTAGGAAAATAGGTCCTACTGTTGCTCAAGGTCAGGAATAAACAAGTCTTAGTTGAACAATTGTAGAGCTTGTTTTCACAAAGCATAAACAGGTTTATTATTTCTTGTGAGGAAACCATTCTAGTCATGAAATTGTATAAATATTTCCTGCGCCTCCCTAGTATCTTGGAGAAGGGAGGCCTTCAAAGAAGCCACATTGGTAATCTTCTGCTCAATTTCACAGACGTATTGAGTGACTGGATCAGTGACTGCTTTTTGCACAATTGCTATAGTCTTCGTGTGTTCCCGGTTCGACAAAAAAAGGTCGACACATGCAGTTCTAATGTGGTTGCAACAATTAGAAAGGGTGAAATATGAGAAATCTTCTGGCGCATTAGGGACTACCTCAGTGATAATGTAACTGCATACTCCCACATTTACCTACTTGCATTGGTTTTCCCGGGTAAACATGAGCTAAGGGTCACTATGATAAGACTCAAACTCCTCTATGACGTTAAGGAAATGGAGTCAACAACTTAATACCTTCTTGACTTTCCTCGGGTGCTACAAGACCTCCAGGAGCAGCCTAACCCCTCCAGGTGTCCAACCCTTGAGACAACTATCTTTTTCACTAACCTAGAGCCCCATTCACTCCCTTTCCAAGGCATGTAAGCAGCTATAGCCCTCCAATCGCACTGATAGTCATGCCTCCATGGGACTATGGACTTTTCAAGTCAGTTCTATGCCAGAGACCTCGAATTCTGAGCCACGTTTTTAGGGCTAGGACTCAAGCCTTTGCCCAGAACTCAGTGACATTCCTAGAAATGATAAATTACATAGAAATAAAGATTATAAACCAAAAATTGAACTAGGACTTGTCCTGTCCCCTCCCAAATTGGAATAAAATTTCATCACATACATGGTGAACATGCAAGCTACAGGTCATGAGTGCAAATATGAACATAATGATCTAAAAACCTATATGAGGATAAACAGGAAAGAACAATGCCTTCTCACAATATATGTCATAACACCAATTAGGTTTTGAATTCATTATGCACACATTCATTAATAGAAATGTGTTAAGAGCCATACTTAGATCTATCAATTAACCATGCTTATAACTAGCATATAACTAGATAAATAGCAATGAGAGAAGAACCATTAAAGCCACATAATAAGAAGTAAATTTACTCATAAAAAGCAAGAGGAACTTAGATCTTATTAACCATATGCAAAATCCAACCAAGTCAAGGACTTCAATGTACCACCCGAACATAGATTGGGCTGAACCAAATCTTTCTTTCAACCAACCAACCTCATGCCATATTCCAAGCATGAATGTGGGATCTCATGGGATAAAACCGTCCATAAATAACCAAGGGAATCCAGAGGTGAAACCACCTCCACTCTCACCATACTGTGATCTCACCTAAACTGGTCTTGAGTTCACAAACCAAACCGAGCTTAGATGCCTCATAATTCCTTCACCATCCATTGAGGAATTTTCCTATCTCCACCCACTTTTTGAGGGCTTCCTGTAAAAAACCATCTCCACCCCCAACCCTTGGGAGTTTCTTAAGACCACCTCACCTAGATCCAAAACCTTATGGAAATCCATATCTCAATCGAGAAAGAATCCCATCACAGCATGGCTATCTAGAAATGGAAAGGTAAAGTTTTAACCACTGTCAAAAACCCGACAAAATCCATGCCACCAACAACAAAGAAACTAAAATACATGCATGCATATGCCATGCATGCCAAAAATATCTAGGAAACCATACATGCAATCTATTACCTGCAAGTATTCCTGTTGAAGTTGCCTAGTCCAACACTTCCTTGTTTAATCCTTGCTTTCCTTGTCCTTCCTTTGCTTGCTTTCTTTCCTTCTCCTCTTGGTGCTCTTCTCCTCTCTGAGACTAACTCCAAAAATGAACTAACCAAAGGCTACAAAATAATGCTCTAGTATCTTTCTATTATTGATGCCTCTAATTTCTCCATTTTTCCTCTATTTTCCTCCAATTTCCTCCTCACATGAAACATGTGACCTTTCACCTCCCTTTTCTCATAACTTCCATTATTTTCATAAATAAAATGTCAATTAATGCCACTTTACCTTTCCAAAGCCTTTGTTGGAAATACTGAGATGGGTGTTTGAAGGGGGGGGGGGGGGGAGGGGGGGGGGGGGTGGTGGTTGGGTTGAATCAATATTCCTTTTCAATTGTTACTTTTACTAATTAGATCACTTATAACTAGAACACAAAATGAACAATAAGAATAAATACTTTTATTAATCTTGATAAATCAAGTACAATGTTCGTGTAGGGCTCCAACCCTAGATGAAGACACCAATCTTTAATCTCCCATCCTCCAACCTGTATTTTCCAAGCACTGACTTGGACTTCCAAGGCTCCAACCTTGTCAATTTTGAGGCACCAACCTCAAGGGCTCCTACCCTATATATGGTTTAGGCTTTGACCTGGGATCTTGAGGACTCCAATCCTCTAGGGCTCCAACCCTATCCTTCAAGGCACCAACCTTGTCTTTTTGAGGCTCCAACCCTCAGCTTCACTTCATCAAGATATGTTTAGTTTTACTTCATGGCACCCAAGGTATTTTTCATTGAGCCTTGTCAATCTTCGTCTTTACTATAGTCTACACATTATGTCATCAATGAAAACCTTGATCTCTTCACATGAAGGTGTCTCCACTGTCCTTCATGGTACCCCATCAGATTCTCCAAGTCACTTCATGATGGCTACTGCATCGTGGTCATCAGTGTTATCTTCAAGATCTCTTAAGGCTTCTTAACAAGGTGTCTACAATACCCTGCTCAAATGAAGGTTACATTAATACTCTTCAAAAGATATGCTCCAAAGAAACCTTCAAGGTTAGCTCCAACAAATGTCTTCAATGGTTCTTCAATGAGATACTTCAATAAGACTTCAAAATGATTTCTAATAAGCTGCTCAATGAGTCTTCAACAAAATGTTTGCAAGGTGACACTACAAAGGTAACACTTATCTATGAAAGATGAATTTGTCAATCACAAATCTGAGATATTTAGTCTCAGATCCAGGCATATAGGAGTCTTCTCCAACTATTATTTTTATGCTCCTATGTTCCCTTTGTTACCGGGAATAGTGTCCACTCGGAGCTTCTATTCCCACTAAGACTGGTAGCTATCTTAGAAACAAACAAGTAAAGTTTACTTTCGCTTTCCTTTATGAAAATAGATAAGAGTGGAACAAAGGACACCAACCTTAGTCCTTGGTTCCCTTGTTTGATTCCTCTCCTTCCTAATAGATCTTTGTTGCTTCTTCTTCGCCTGCCCAGCTTCAAAGAGCACCTATGGAATCAAAGCAGCATACTACTATCAAAGAAAAGAGATCTATATTCATAAATAACACAGGACCAGATATGTATTAACCATACAAATGCATATATAATCAAACATACAATAATATGGAGGAGAACTTGAATAGCTTTATTAATATCAAGAATAGCAAGAGGATTACAACCAATAGTTCTGACCCAGCATCATCCTCCAGTAAAAAAGCCCTTATTCACCTCAAGTAAAGCTTAGATCACCCAACACTATGAAGTTTCACCAGAAAACCAACAACACTTCTCTACAAGATACAAGATTCCAGCCTCTGGATCTCTGTGATGAGGGATCCATATATAGATGATTGTAGGGGGGTGAGTCATCTTCTGGGGTTTTGATTAGTGTCCTCTCCGGGATAGTTCTTGATTCCACTTGGAGACTGATGATCTCTTACTCATCCCTGGTCGAAAACAGAGAGGAAAGTGTCAGAGGGGCAGCTTCTGGAAGATTCCATGATCTTCCACCTCGCGAAATGTCTCTGCCATTTGTCCATTCTCGCCCATTGCACCCTACAGAGGGGCCATTCAGTATGCATCACACCCTTTACACTGGGAAGGTGATATGCATCGCACCCTCTGCACTGGCTATTCAGTATGGTCCAGTTTTCACCATTTGTGAGCAATTTTTAGTGGAGAACTTCTAGGAGATGATGTAATCAGCTGACCTTGTTCCTTTAGGTAGTGAAGCAACACTTTTAGGGACTTAGGAGCCCTCAATTTATGGAAATTTATGATTGGGTTGCAGTGCCCAAAAATGTCTATAAGAGTTGCCCCCTAAAGCATGAGGTCGTTAATCTTTTGATGTCGGGTGAAATGCTTTACCATGAGGATTCGAAATTTTTTCGAGCTAGGAGGCGACCTGTAATAAGCTAAAATACAATACATTATCTTCATAATATTTTTCATGATCTAGTTGAGGCAAGCATTCCCATGTTCAGCTTTATAAATTCATTTTCATGTACATAGGACAGACAATCGTATGTATAGCAGACTGATGATTCAGACCCATCATCCTTTGATTTGGATGATCATCTGTTCGACAATGATGTACATTTGATGTCTTTATATTCCTGAATATATCACAACACGGATGGATGAAACTAGATCCGGGGTCTTCAAAACTCATTCAATCTTGACTCAGAGTACAAGTCGATCCATGTGAAAAATGTTCTGGAGTTGAACATGGAAAGACATCGCCTGATTACCAGCCAATGATGTAAGCTGTTAACAGGCGCGAGAGGAATCACCAATAATGACAATGACCCTCAAGGTACTACAATACAATTCACGTGATTTGAAAAATGACTTGGCGTCGAACACCATGCAAAATCTATCGGTCGAAGGCCATTAATGTAAACTTGTCGTCGAAAGTGAGAAACTTGCCATTGAGGCATGCAAGCTTCAAAGTACTGAAAGGGTTGTTCCTAGGTCGACTTCTTGGATAATGAGTTGATGTCGACAAGAAGTGACCCATCATAGGAGGGCCTTAATGAATCCCACATCTCCGACATGTAACGAAGAAAATTATTTTGGAGGTGAAAACGATCTGATGATACAGGGTTCAGGGTGGTGGTCATGAAAAGAATGGAGAGTGAATGTATTGCAACGGGTGAGAAATAGGTGAATTCTCTGAATGACTTCTCTTGAACATATCGGCGACACTGATGATGGATTGGTAGCGTTAACCCCAAAGATGGATGGTGTGACGGACCAATGGTGATATGACCAGTGAACGGAACAACCCAACCCGACTTGGATGTGGAGAGAAAGTGTCATGTTCAAGAGTGACTTGCTACCAATAAAGTTTTTTCAAGTTTTCTTCCCAATTTTCCCTAGTTATTGCTGACCAGTACCTCTTTATTTTTGTCAAGGTTGAGGAGGATAACATATGCTTGTTCTATAATCCGCCCATCAGGTGAACATGTTGCTATATTTTAACGAGCCTAGCGACAGTGAAACTCGTTCTCGTCCATTTGGACGAGTTTGTCGCTATTCAGTTTTAACGAGTTTAACGACAAAGATAACTCGATCATTTTCAATTTTAGAGAGTCTGAAAGGAACAGAAAGGAAACTCCAAAGATTCTTTTTCGTCATATAATCCCTTTGTTGGGGGTTAGAGGGGGGGCAGAGCCCCCCCTTTGTTCCGCTGATTGCGCACCGGGGGGGTCACAGGGGGGCAGGTAGCCCCCCTCTACGGGGTTCGGGGCAGCGCCCCGAGAAAATTTTTTTTGGACCCTATATTAGGTTGGCGAACCTACCTATGGTTTTCGGTCCATGGTTTTGGATGCGATGGTTTTCGGTCCATGGTATTGGATGCTTCGGCATGTATAAATATGTATTGTAACATGGAAAGGAATATAATGAAAAAATCAAGCTGGTAGTCTCAGTTTTTAGATCCAGTGGGAAATCTCTGTGTATATGTGCTTTATGTGTTATGCTCTCGCATTTTTATTTTCTTGTGATTTAGAATTCGTATGCAGGTAATTTCTTTACGGGGTTAAAACCTACAGAGATATCAACTTCAGTCAGTGGTTTATGACTGAGAGATGACAGCTATATTACTCAATGCTCTACCTAATGAGTGGAGGAACTTTACATCTAGCATATATGCCAAGAAGGAAGAAACCACTCTTAGTGAAATGTGGTCTCTATGTAGAATAGAGGAAACTTAAGGAAAAAGAAGAAGTGGGATCAAAGGATAAATCATTTGCTACCATGGCCAAAAGAAAGGGTAAATTTGGAAGGTTTGGTCCATGAATAACAAAAAACAAAGACATGTCCAAGATCTAATGTTTTGGATGCCATGAATATGGAGACTACAAAATAAATTGTCCTAAGCTTAAAATGGACAACAACAAAAGGAAGAGGGAAGAAGCTCACATAACTCAAGAGAAGAAAGAAGAAGGAAAGAAGAAAAAGAAGTAATATCCTCTAGATCTCTACTATGACTAGTCCAAACTCTCTACTTCTAGGCTTCTTTCAAAGTTTTGAGTAGAATAGGAGCATGTAGAAATAAATTTGTATGGCTAGAAACATCCTCTAGAATTTAGCAACATGATGTACATAGAGTTCTAGATACTCATGTAGATGTAGCAATTCTGATAAGAACAAAAATTCATAAGTAGAAATATCTAGGAGCATGGAAGATATAGCTCAAGATATTCATGTAAAATAAGAATACCTAGTATAGGACTTCATACATGATGAGAGAAAAATTGATCATGATAACAATCTTAGAATACCTACATCATCAAAAGGAAGGAAACATTTTCAAGGAAAGGATATTTAAGATCCTATGATGGGATCTTCAAAATAAGGTTCATGGACTAAATTAGATATCTCATTGGGAATCCCATGCATGGGTTTCAAGAAAAGAATGATATGCATGCAAGCTAAGATGAAGAAAGAAGGGCCAGACCATCAGATGATCAAAGGAGAACCAAGATGAGGTATGTATGAATCCAAGTTTAAGTCATGTTATCATTTGTATATTATTAAGTCATGGGTATAGTTCTATAACATGATCAACCATGAAAGAATCTCTTTCACCAAGAACATGCTCAAAGGCATGTAACATAATGCAATGAAGGTCGACAAAAGAATATGCTCACATAAGGAGCATAAGATTGTTGACTAAGAAGCAAGAAGAAATCCTGACAAGTCTATAAAGAAAGCAATGAAGGAATGCTCTCACAAGAAGCATTATATGGTTTACCTATCTATCTGAGAAAAATTTAATAAAGAAATAGATCAAGCACGTGAAGAACACCATGATCACCAAGAATCACTATTTGAAAAAATTCCTTGAAATATATCTCTTGAAAGAAGGCAGGACAACTCTAATAAAGGAAGAAAGGACCCTTCACACCTATCAAGGACTTGGAGATATAAAAGGTGAAGATAACTAATTATACTCCGCTAAGATGACGTGACGAAGAAGCCATCCAACAAAAGAAAAAGCAATGTTGAAGCAATATCAGGATAAAGTCATGATGGGCTCCTAGGTCAAAGCATGTAACGTAGAAAGTACATCAAAACATCCATGAGAATAATATTCTGAATAATAGACAAGATGACAAAGTATTAGCTAAGATGAAAAGAAAAAATGATAATCACTTTCCACAAAGGAATGACATGACAAGCCAAGAAGGAAAATGATCGACAGATGGTGTTCTACCTACAAGAAGTTTGAACAAAAGCTTCATGACATTAAGAAAGTAAGGATGTTAAGCAACTGAAGGACCTACACAAAAGAAGCTGGTGATGAAGGAAAGAGTCCCTAGTCGAGAAGGAGCTCTAATAGGTCTCTGATCAAGAGGGAGTTTTGAATCACCCATAATTACAAAGGAGTGACAATTGTGTTTTCCATTTCATGGGTCATGCACTAGACCAAGACTAACAGTCGTAAGTCTAGATGAGGGCCATGAATGGAAAAGTAGACACCAGAGAGACAAAACATTCTTGTCTTCATTTGGGAAGAAATAATGGGAGGATTAGGTAATCATCTAGCATCTGGGACTCTTTGAGGATGTGTAAGGTATCCAAGACAAGAGTGGGAAGGAGGACTGATATTTTTTGAGGGCTAGGAACCCAAGATAAGGATAGTCCTAGAAGGTCATACTGAGAGAAAACCCAGGTGGGTATGTCCCTTGAGGGACAATGATGAAGTTGTCTATAAATCATTGGTCTCGCCAGCATTGTAGCTCATGGTCTCATAAAGAGTTGGAGTTGTTAGTCAAGGCCTTGCACTATGACAATGTTGATGAGTATGATGCTATAACAGATGAATTGCTAATTCGGTTTCTCTTATGTGAATTCTTCAAGATTGATAATAGTCAAACACCTTATAATGTTGTATGAGTACCTCCCTAGTTAAGAGACAGTGTTGAAAGAAGTGTAACTAGGTTCGGCTTTCATAAATGTACTTTTGATATTTGTACTTATTCAAGAAAATAAATATTATTTTATAATATATGTCAATGTGTTTCTTGCTCATTGAATTAGGTCTAGCACATGTCAAAGTGCTATAGGTGAGTCAAATAGTCAAGAGAAAATATTGAAGGCCTTAAGGGCATGTTACACTATGTATGAATATTATTAAATTCAAAGGAAAACTTCAAAGAAAATTCAATTCTAATCCTATGTAATAACACCTTCAAGAAATCTCCTTCAAGCATGCTACATCACCATGGAAAATGTGTGAAGTCTGCTAAGCAAATTAGCCTACAAACAACCCTTGATGTCGGCCTACTAGCATCCAGTCATGTCACCCTCCAAGTTGGCTTAAATGGAGGGGCACTCCTCTATTTATAGAGGTTTTCCAATCCAAACCTAACGTACAACTTGGGCTTTGAAATACACAAGAAAAGTGAAGACAAAAAGATAAAAGGAAGCCAAGATAAAAGGTCTTTTATGGCAGTGAAGAAAGAAGGAAGGATATCGAAGGTGCAAGATTGTTTTCTAGGGAAGAATATAGTCACACGTGCGAAGGAAGATAGGTTCTTTCTAATGTTATAGTATCCATCTACCACAGTCCTATAAACTTCATCATTTGGGCCAAGTGCATACATCTAGATTGCCTCTCACTCAAGAGAAGAAGTAAGGAAGAGGAACGAATGAAATAGGGCTATCCTAAATCCCATTATAGTGACAAGTGTGAGGAAATAGGAGGCTACCTCTATTGTGTTAACAACCCTATGTTGACAGTCATGAAAAGGTTCTTTGGTTGGAGAGTGAAGGGATAATCACAAGGCAAAGACACCTTCTCTAGAGCAAGTACACCAAGGTTACTAATAAGTTGAGAGAAGAACGAAGTGCAAGAGCAAGAAGGATGAAATGTTGGGAAACAAAGTGCTAAAAGATGGGCCAGAAGAAGTGCCGAAGTATATGGTACAGAAAGGAGTGAAGACTTGACTTGTGCTTGGAGGATCTCTTTATCAGGGGTTTAGCGTTTAGCATTTATCAATATAAGCTTCAATAAGACAAATTGACTAAAGGGCTTTCCTCTCAAGAGTAGAGAGGTTTTGGCCCTAGAAGAGAGCCAACATCTCATGTTCTTGTTTTTATGTTTTGGTATCATTTTGATGAAGTACACACATATGCACCAATAAGAAGAGGGAGAGTAAGATAACAAGAAAAGTTAAAAGACTCCAAAAATTGTTATCAAGTAATGAAGAATCACACTACACTACTTTTCCCTAGATTATTCAAAAACTTGCAAGCATTCCTATTGAAGTCGTTTGATCTTTCTTTTCCTTCCCCGATCCTTGATTTCCTTCCTTTAGTTACTTTTCCTTTCCTTGCTCCAAAGAAAAACCTAAGCAAAAATCTGGGCCAAGAGATTTCCAACTGATCTTCATAAGCATTTCTATCAATGAGGCCTCCATTTTCTTCATTTTCCGTCAATTTCCTCCTCACATGCAACCTGTGACCTTCCACCTTTCCTTTCTTCTAATTTCCTTTCTTTTCATAAATAAATGTGCTAAAATGCCTTTTTTTCATTTTAATGCCTATGCCATTACCTTTGCCAATTTCCTTAGCCATAATAAACTGATTGAACACCCACACCATGATTTCCTACCCAACAGTCAACTTGGAATAGGTATCCCTTACATGTGGTCTTGTTTTTTTCCATTATTAACTTTACTTCATTGAATTTTCACCAAGGATGTTACAAAACCCTCCCCTTGGGGAACATCATCCTCAGTGTTAAACTACACCATGACCTCAGTGAAACCACTAAAAACAAAACATACTACCCATGGAGCTCCATAACTTATCTTGTTGCAGTATTTACAATGAAAGACCTGCTCAAAAGAAAAACATCACGACAACATTACAACATACCGCACGCTAGAGATTTATAACATAACTCATTATGGTATTTACAATAACCATATACACATATGCACATATGATAAACCAACAAATAAAAGATATGATGCCCATATCAATCAACAAAGGAATCCAGAGGATCACACCTCCATCCTCAAAAGTAGTACCAAGATTCACCTCCTTTCTAGGATGTCCAGAATCCACTGTCACAATAAAAGATGCATCTAATGTACAATGCTATAATCCTACGCCATTTGTCCTCTTACTGAATAGTTACCAATTCATTTTTCTAGGGAACACTCCTAATGTGCATCTTATTCCATCTGGTAATCCTCATTATTAAAACAAATATATCCTTGACCTTTCCTTCTCTTCTACCAAGTCGCACGGCAAATCCAGTCACCCCCTTCCGTGCAGTTGCTCACCTTCTGAGTTACCCAACATCCCTACCCTAGGTGATCCATCCTTTGGTAAGGCTTCCTTGCATTAGAATATACAAAACCAACACATATACCTACCTCAAAATCATCATATCAGTCATAGAATGCTCATGGAAATCAATGGACACTATTGGGTACTAGTGTCCTACAATGTCCCTATTCCTAAATTGTTTTACCAGCATACTGCTACATGTTCCAATTTCTTTTGTTGTTGAAAATCCTTGTAGCCGATTTCGACCACTCAATCAGGCATTTTCATGCATTCCTGTTCCAAGCACATAATTTCCATTAGATTCAAAATAAATCAAAATAACTTCAAATCATACGTCATTAGTGGCCCATTAACAAGGTACACTTGCAATCCTGTTTACTTCTTGTCACAACAAGTCAAACTAGCATGTTGACCAAATCATCATGTATAAATATATCACATCAGGTTATTTCAAACGCAACCATCATAAATCAAAATCATAAATCACATGTAACCGTCCTAAACCAGAATCATAGATCATCATATACCATAATCATAGATCATATGCATAATAAAACTGAAATAAAATACCTATACTTATCCTTCATTGATCCTTAGCTTCTACCTTTGTCCTTGTTCCCTATGCACTCTAGATTGGTTTCCACACCCGACAAACACCCAATGCCTTCTCCCCAACCATGTGCACATACACATAGTGTGCATCACACACATACAACCACTCACGACATACAAAACCATGCAAGACATGCACCTGCACTTGAAATACAACTCATACACCTACACCCAATGTACAACGTAACATAATACATATGCATATATCTAGTGTACTCCACACAATACATATACCTAACCCAATGTACAACATAAGACATATACGTACACAAGGTACAACACAATGCATACACATGTCATGATACCACGACTTCACCATACACATACATAATACCACATGCACATAATACTGCACATACACCAATACCATACGTACAACATGTACACAGTACCACTTGTACACGGCACTACCTGCACAACATGTTCACAACATCACATGTACATGGCACCACCTACACAATGTGTATGTAATGCCACATGTAAACTACACCACCTGTACAACATGTACACAATACCACACATACACAGTACCACATGCACGACATGTACACAACATCACATGTATACAAAATCACATGCACGACATGTACACAACACCACATGCACACAACACCACATGTACAACTTGTACACAACACTAGATGCTCACAACACCACTTGTACAATCATGCACACAACACCATATGTACATAGTACCATATGCACAACTTGAACACAACAACATATGTACATAGCAATACATATACAACATGTACATAGCACAATACATACACAACACTGCATATCAACATGCACATAGCACCATATGCACACAACACTGCATGTATGTCGTGTGCACAATACAATATGTACACAGAATCGCATGCATACAACATCACAGATGCAACATGTACAACATATACAACATATGCACGATAGTAGTACCACACATCCAAAATCACGTTGTCTCTACCAAGAAACATTGCTTCTAGTGTGTCTCTATTGTCCATGCTTATCTTAGCATGCCGCAAGGCACATTGTTTTCATTCTATTGATGTATCATTTAGCTTCGCCTGTCATAGCATAAACATAATAATAATAAAATAATACAATATCAATTCATATCCATGTGATACTAGCCTCATATATTTGTCATGACTACTCTTCCGACTTGATTCCTGATAAACTAGGAACCTCTTCATGCCATTCACCTGCATAAGCAGTCATTCCTAAACAAGAATGACCCTTGGTGACCTTTCCAGATAAAAAATACATATATACATATAAGAATTGACATAAAGAAATCATGATCCCTGATGACCCTGTCAGATAACAACATACATACATACATACATACATATATGCATATAAACATTAGCATAAAGCAATCATGATCACCAATAATTAATAGATATCAAGGTCGAGGTTAAGAGAACTTCCTTTATTCATGCACAACGTGCACAATATTGAGAACAATAGTTCCCAACATACGCAAGGCGTCTAAAACCTTGAATTTAATTACCTCAATGGACCGAACCAATCCAATTAGATGTCATACACTTGCCTTCAACTGCCTTTGTACATGCACTAAGCTTCATCCAGGCCTTCCATCTCCTATTGGATTTCATTTAGTTCTCCCCAAGCTCCACTAAATTTCCTTTTTCCAAACCAATTCCCCAGACTCAAAGCTTAAAAGGAAAGCATAAGAAACAAACAACAAGAAAACCATGAAAACCAATAACATCATAACTCTGCCAACAAAGTGGCATAGCTATGCACCAGACATAAACAAGTCACAATCAAACAAAACAAAAACAAAATACCAAAATCGCAAGACTAATAATAGATACCATGACTCAACCCCATGGTTCCAAATGCTTCCAAGGGAAAGCTCAACCTGAGATTTCTTCAAGTTTCCATGGAAACTTCATTTCCATGCAATACCTTGCATCATACTTCCATCAAGACATAACTATCAATTCTTAAATAAACATAACAATACATTGGTTACCTTACCTTGTTGTGCCAAGCACATTTCTTGCAACTGAACACAGCTAATCCATCTCTCGAGGGACTCCAATCCTTTGACAAATCCACCTGTAACTAGAGACTAGCTAATATACATGTCAAGTACATGTTGATGAATCTAGCACATATCCACATAATGTGAGACAAGATTAAGGTTATGAACGATTCCTATATGCAAGGCACTCATTCATTTGTAATTATGGTTTCCAAACATAGCCAAATGAATTCTTGCCCAATTCCTTTATTTCACCTTTTCGTTGCTATAATTGAGTGTTATTATGCAGTATCACATCACCCAACTATTAGTTATATAAACACATCAACTATTACCTTTTCATGTTAATACCACACATGTTTCCTGCACTATTTATACATGGCAAACACATGTTCCAAATATCAAGGCAACATGTATATTAATGTGAAATCAACCTTTACCAAGACTAACAATCGTGTCATAATCCTTAGTCAACTAATATTCATTAGATATAATACTACAATTTCCACTGACTACACTCACATACATGTCAGCTATATCAACACATATGTGTTGGTACAATCATCTTAAAATAATATCATTTGAACTCATACTCATATTATACAATTCATCAAACATCCAACCAACTTGAAAACATATCATGTTAAATAAATCAACTAGATGACATAATAGAGACCAAACATTCAAACACCAAATATATGACATAAGAAAATTCATACCTCAATGTATCTTAGGAGAGGCTATCTTGTATGAACAATCAACCTGATCAACATGATATAGTTTTACGACATATCAACTAAAACATAAATAAGGTCATGATATCCATAATAGTCACTAGTTAACATGTTCACATCATAAAATCATAAAAAATATCATTCATACATAATAATGACAATTGCACAATCAGTCTATATTAGTACAACACAATATCACAATATATTAACTCATACCTGAATGTCATAACCCTGGCCATCTACTTAGGACAATCCAATTTAGCATGATACATATAACAACAAGATATTAATGTTGTAACCGTAATCATCAAGTTATTAACATATAACAACAACACGTTATATATCATGCTCATCAACAACATATAACCTAATCATCAAGCTAACTATGATATAACAACAATAACTTGACATATAACATACTCATCAACAATATATATCATAATCATCAAGTCATCTAACATAAAATAATAATGGAAATGCATAAAACCACATGTTACTATCTTTCATGACTATCCGACACATGTGCATATGACTACACTAATCAACTAGCATCTATCATGTATGTAACCATAACATCAATAGAATGAAAGGTATACACATAACCATAATTCATATAACAATCATTAACCTACATACCTGCATGCCCAACATACAAACATGTATGACGACATTCTCTTGCCTCAAGGGCCAATGCTACAACTTCACTTTGATGATGTGCATCTCTTTCTCTATCTCAGCCACCACATTAGCATAATAATATACGAATATCATCATGATTTCCTAACTGTGTAAAATGACCACAAGAATAACAACCCTCACCATGACAATGCATGCATAACAACATATAGAAACTAACAATCATAACAAATGTATATCCGACATGCACTCATGAAAATCACATCCAACAATAACACCATCAACTTCCACATTGTGACACAACTGCAACAATGGCCACCACCATGATTACACAAAAAGCACATAATCCAAAAACATATGGAACACATATGCAAGCAACATGTATGCATGACAAACACGTTCGCCCAAGGAGAGCGTAATCAGGATCAAATTCCAATCTGTAACCACCCTCCTCCCACATCTACCCAAGTAACTGGCCAACTAGGGTAAGCATGTGACAAGAGGCTAATATGATATGATTCAACCTCCTTGGTGACCTTAAGGAAATGAAATCAATGTAAACACATCAACCATACCTTTTAGATCAGTAACAACTCCCCGAGGGGACATCCCAAACACTTAAGCAGATTTCCCCTGGGTCCCACTGACCTTTTATACCTATTGACCTCTGGAATCTCTCATGTTATGGGAATTCCAACATCCAGGGACCTCTAGATGCTCTTGTAGGCCTACATGTTTGTGTCCAGGGAATTTTCCGAGCAGACCTATGCCAGTGTTCTCAAAATTTAAGGCACTTTTCTAGCCCATAATTTCGACCACTGCCAAGAACTTTCTATAACTTTCAACATCCATCAAGCACATGATGAAAAGATCAATAAACCAAAAATAAACTCCAGAACTAGGCCTGACCATCCCCAATTGGTAGTGAAGTTCTGTCAAACACTTGGTATCAATGTAACCTATAGGTCTAGGATACAAGGCAGAGCATGAATGCCTGAAAACTATTTTAAAATGTGATAAGAAGGACCACCGCCTTCTCCCTTGAAGTGTTATGACATCAATTAGGTCTTGCATCCATCATTTAACAATTACAAATAAATACATAAAGTAACCATGACATGAACCAATTAGTTAATCATGCTTATAACCATCGTAAAATCGTGGAAATAAATGAGATATAACAACCATTAAATCCACATATAAACAAGTACAAAAGCAAGAGAACTTAGCTTTCATTAATCATAGGAAAATCTGACCAGGTTCAAGACTTCCATGTACTACCCGACCGTAGACATTTCTGAACCAAATATTTATTTCATCCAGTCACCCTCATGCCATAATCTAAGCATGAATGTGGGATCTCATGGATAAACCAATCCAAAAACAAACAAGGGAATCCAGAGGTTAAACCACCTCCACCCTCACTAAACTGTGATTTGTAACAGCCCTGTTGAAATTTCATGTAACAAAATCAAATAAAGGAAAAATAAGAGCACAGGTAAAGGACATGTATTCCAAGTTGAATTTTGGGCAAAGATATCCTAGTGGGCATCAATGGATGTGTGTGTTTTTGGCTAAGGAAAATTAGCAAAGGCTAAGGAAAAGGGATTAAAAGGAAGAAAAGGAATTTTTGGCACATTTATTTGTGAAAATAAAGGAAATTAGGAGAAGAGTAAGGTGAAATGTCAGAGGTTGCATGAGAGGAGGAAATTGAAGGGAAATAATGGAAAGTGAAGAAGTTAGAGGCCTCATTGATAAAAAGGCTTTTGAGGATCAGCTAGGAGGCTTCTCAGTGTTAGGCTTGCTCAGTGTTAAGCTTTTCTCAAGTTCAAGTTTAGAGCTCTCTCATTATTCTCTCTCTCTCTCTCTCTCTCTCTCTCTCTCTCTCACTCTTGGTCACTTATAGTTTTCTTGTTTTCTTGGAGCACTCTAGCTTGAAGAAAATGAACGGGGAGGCAAGGAAAGGAGAAAAAAAGAAAGAAAGCAATAAGGAAAGGAAAGTGGGATCAAGCAGCTTCAACATGAATACTTGTAGGTAACCTTTTGCATGTGTGATTTCGTACCTCGTTTGGACATGCATGGCATTGCATGTTGGTTTATGGCTCTCTTGTTGTTAGTGGCATGGCCTTGTCGAGTTATGATAGTGCATTTCAGCCAGCCTAGTCTTTTTCCAGATGACATGGTATGTTCGGATGTTTATTTTGGTTTTAAAGGTTTGGAATTTATGGATGGATTTCAGAATATTGTTTGGAGTTGGTCTCAAGTTCCATTCCCAAAGGCCTTGGAATCCCTTGACTAGTTTTGGTGGGATACAAGGTAAAGCTTGAGGGAGAAGTCTCAGTTTATGGCCTAGTGATCTGGGTTTGCATTGTGGTAAGTCCTCATAGACTAGTCTTGCTTTAGGGCCTAGTGATCTAGTTTGGATTGCGGTAAATCCTAAGAGACGAGGAGATGAAAAAATTACTCAAGGAAACTAATGGATTCCAGATGGAATTCTAAGTTTTGTTTAGTCGTGATCAGAGCATTGATTTTGGTGTGGTCATGGTTGGATGAGGGTGGAGGTGGTTTAACCTATGGATTCCCTTGATTGTTCTTGGATTGGTTTTACTATGAGATCCCACATTCATTCTTGGAATATGGCATGGGGGTGACTCACTGAAAGAGAGATTTGGTTCAACCATGTCTATGGTTGGGTGGTACATGAAAGTCTCGAACATAGTCAGATTTGTCTATGATTAATAAAACATAAGTTCTCTTACTTTCACACTAAATTATATGTCGATCTACTGGTTTTCATATCTCTAATATTTAAATTCTTTTATTTTGATTATAAGCATAGTTGAATGATTGGTTCATGTCATGGTTATTTCATATATTTACTTGTAACTATTAAATGGATGGATGCAAGACCTAATTGATGATGTAGTAACTCAATGGTGAAGGAAGTGATCCTTTTGGTTATGTTTCATTAGTTGTTTCGATCATTTATGCTATGTCTTGTATCCTAGACCTGTAGGTTGCATTGCTGCCAAGTATTTGACAGAATGTCGGTCCCAATTGGGGATGCTCAGACCTAGCCCTGAGGGTTATTTTTGATTGATCAACATGGTTATAATTTTATTAATGATTTCTAAAATTTGCAAAAAGTTTATGGTAGAGGCCAGGATTCTAGGCTAGAAACATGGCTCAAATCCCAGGGTCATTGGCATAGAACTGGAAATTTTGGACTGCAGTCGCTAGCAGGTAGGCTTGTGAGAGTGAGTTTAGGTTATTGGTCGCTCCCTTTCCCATAACATGAGAGCGAATGAGGCCTAAGAGCTGCGAAAATGTTGTGGAACCCAGGGACATGTTGTCTAAGTGGGTGACTTGTCTCTTGAGGGGTTTTTTGATGATGTTCAATCACTGTATATGATGTTTCGTCGATTCCACTTCCTTAAGGTGACATAGGAGGTCGAATCTAATTGTAGTAGCATCTCTCTTCATGGTTACCCTGGTTGGCATGGTTACTTTGGGTAGACTTGGGAGGGGTTGTTATAGAGTGGTATTAGAGTGTGGTTGCAGTCTCCTTCGGTAAATGTGTTGGTCATGCATGCATGTCAGTTGCATGTGTCTCTCTTAAAATTGCATTCCATGTGCTTATTGCATTACATAATGATTGGTCATTATGGTATTAAGGTTGTCATGAGGAACTTGATGTGGATTTTATGGAATGCATCATTAGGAGTATATGATTGGTTACATGAGTATATGTAGCCTGATTACATCCTTGTATGTTGGGTTGCATTCTTGGTTATTTGATTACATGAATAATTCTTGTAGGTTGATTACAATAATTGATTTCTTATGCTTGACTACATGTGGTTATGCGTATGTGTAGTTGATTAAGCATTGCTTATGCTAGTTGATAGTTGCATGAGACAATGTGTACAATCAAGTAATAATTGTGGTCATGCATGTATGTTCTTGGTTATAGTTATGCATGAATAGTAGGTCAAACATGCATTATGAAGTCATGGTATGAAATTTAGGTCATTAAGGTGATATTGGTATGTGATCATGCTAATTTGTTGGTTGAGATAGAGTAGGAGATTCAAAGCATCATAATGAGGTTGCAGCATTGGACTTTGGGGTAAGAGTAGATTGTCATACAGGTATTGTATGTTTGGCATCCAAGTATGCAAGTCAATGATTGTTATATACATTAGGTTTATGTACGTGTCTTTTGATGTTATGGTTACATTCATGATAGATGTTAGATGATTAGTGTAGATATATGGACATGTGTTGGATAGTCAAGAATCATAGTAACATGTAGTTGTATGCATTGCTATTGTTTTTTTATATTAGATAACTTGATGATTATGTTATATGTTGTTGATGAGTATGTTATAGGTTAACTTGTTGTTGTTATATGAGAGTTAGCTTGATGATTAGGTTATATGTTGTTGATGAGAATGATAGTTAGCTTGACGATTAGGGTTGTACAATTTATACCTTGATGTTATATGTATTGTGCTAAATTGGATTGGCATATGCATATGGTTAGGGTTATGATATTCAGTTATGAGCTGACATATTTATGATATGGTTTTGTACTAATCGACATTGACTTTGCATATGTGTGAATGATAATTGTGTATGAGTTATTATGTAAGCGTGTTAGCTAGTGACTATTATGGATATCATGTTCTTATTTATATTTGAGTTGCTATGTTGTGACACTATATCATGCTAACTAGATTGATTATGCAGATAAGATAGCCTCCCCTGAGACACAGTAAGGTATGAGTTTTCTTATTTTGTATATTTGGTGCTTGATTATTTGATTATGTCATGTAGTTGACTTATTTAACATGGTATGTTGTAAGTTGGTTGAACATTTGATGAATTGCACAATATGAGTATGTGTTCAAATGATCTTGTTTTAAGGTGATTGTGCTAATACATATGAGTTGAGATAGCTGACATGTACTTGAGTATGATAGGTGATACTTGTAGCATTATGTATTATGAATGATGACTTGTTAGTCCTGGTAAATATTGATTTTGAATTGATAGATATGATTGTCTTGATATGTGGAACATGTGGTCGACATGTGTGAGTAGTTGTAGGAAACATGCTTGGTACTAGCATGACAAGGTAATATTTGATGTTTTTATATAACTAATAGTTGGGTGATGCGAAAATGCATAGTAAGCCTCAATTGCAACAAGGAAAATGGTAAAAGAGAGGAATTGGGAAAGAATTTCTTTGGCTAGGTTTGGAAACTCTAATTCCAAACAAATGAGTGCTTTGCATACAGGGAGTCTTCTTAACCTTGATTTTGTTGACATTATGTGGATATGTGCTAGATTCATGAACATGTACTTGACAAGTATACTATCTACTCTATAGTTATAGGTAGATCTGCCAAGATAATTGGAGTTCCTTGAGAGACGGCATGGATGTGTTTAGTTGCAAGATGCAAGCTTGGAATGACAATATAACGTAAATGATGTATTGTTATGTTTATTTATACACTGAAATTACGTGTTTGTGACAATATAATGCAGCAAGTTGCATGGAAAGAGATATTGCCATGAATCTTGAAGAAGGCTCAGATTGAGCTTTCGTTTGGAAGCAGTAAGAAGCATGGGCATTGAGTGATAGTGTCTGTTGTTAGTCTTGCGCTTTTGGTATTTTTCAATTGTTGTACTTGGTTTGAGATTTTGCATGTGTCTAGTGCATAGCTATGCCACTTTGCTGCGATGTCATATTGTTGTTATGGGTTTTCATGATATTCTTCTTGTTTGTTTCTTGGGTTGCCCTTTTATGTTTTGAGTGTTGGGAATTGGTTGGGAAGGAGGAAAGTTATTGGAGCTTGGGGATAGTAATGTGGTACCCGAAAGGTAAGGTAAAACTCAGATGAATCTCTATGCATGAGTAAGCACAAGAAAAGGCGAAAACTACGACAGTTGATTGGACTAGTTAGGACCATGGTGGTAAATGGATAGTGGTAGTATATACATGAGAAAGGTAACCATAAAAGGTAATGTAAATGGATCTAAGGTGTTAGGTGCCTTGCCTATGTTGGGAATGATTTCTTTCTCAATATTGTGTATAGTGTACATAAATAAGGAAGTTATCTTAACCTAGACCTTATGTTATTTGGTAATTATGTCATGATCATGATCATGCTGATGTTTATATATATATGCATGTATGTATATATGTTTTGTCTAACAAGATGATAATTTTTTTATGCTAATGACTATATATGTATGTATGTATGTTGTCACTGTCTAATAAGGTTGCCAGGGATTGTTCTTGTGGAGGAATGATTTCTTATGTAGTTGAATGACATGAAGATATTCCTGGTTCAAGAGGAATCAAGTGGGAAGAGTAGTCACAACAAATATACAAGGTTAGTATGATGTGGATATGAATTGATATTATATAATTGTATTATGCCTATGTTTATGATAGGTAATGTGGAAGGATACATCAACGAAATGAGGCAGTTTGACTGTAGCATGCTGGGACAAGCATGGATAAGAGGATGGGAGCAAGATTTCTTGGTAGAGACAGTGTGATTTTGGATGTGAGGTGTTATTGTTGTATATGTTGTACATGTTGCATCTATTATGTTGTGCACATGCAGTGTTCTGTATACATTGTGTGTGTACATGTTTTTTATGCAATGTTATGTACAATATGGTGCAAATAGTGTTGTGCGAATATTGCATATGCATTGCTATGCACATGATAGATATGCAATGCTGTGTGCATCTGGTGTTGTGCACATGTTGTATATGCAGTGTTGTGTACATATGATGCTATGTACATATTGGATATGTAGTGATATGTACAGATGGTGTTCTATGCATGTTGTACATATGGTGCAATGTATATATGGTCTTGTGTGCGTCATTGTACAAGTGGTGCTATGAGCATGCGTACTGTGTGCATGTGGTGTCATGTATATGTTGTGCATGTGGCACTATGCACATGTGGTGTTGCGCACATGTTATGTAGGTGGTGTCATGTACATTTGATGTTGTCCACACATTATGCAGGTGGTTACAGTGTACAGGTGGTATTGTATACATGTGGTACATATGGTAATGGTGTAGATGCATGTATGGCATGGTGTTGTATGATATGTGTAGTTGTATGTGTGTATTCCAAACTATGTGTATGTGCACATGGTTGAGGAGAAGGAATTGAGTGTTTGTCTGGTGTGGAAACCAAACCAGAATGCACACATAATAAAGGAAAAGGTGGAAGCTAAGGATTGATTAAAGGATAAGTGTGAGTATTTTATTTTAGTTTTAGTATGCATGCAACTTCTGTTTATGGTCTATGATGATTACATGTTATCTATGATTCTGGTTTATGATGGTTACATGTGGTTTGTGATGTTGATCTATGATTGTTTGATTTTGAGCTAACAAAATGTGATATGTTTATACATGATGTTTTGATCAAACAGTTAGTTTGACTTGTTGTGACAGGAAGTGAACATAATTGCAAGTGTACCTTATTGACGACCTACCAATGAGGCATGATTTCAGGTTATTTAAAAGTATTTGAATCTAATGGAAATTATGTGCTTGGAAAAAGAATGCATGAACATGCCCAGTTGGGTGGTTGAAATCAACTAAACGAATTAGTAGCAGAAGAAAAATAAATTGGAACATTAAGCAGTATGTTGGAAGAGCACTTCAAGAGCAGGGCCATTGTGGGAAATGGGTACTCAATAGTGTCCACTGATTTTGATGAGCATGTTATGACCAGTATGATGGTTTTGAGGAAGGTATATGCCTTGGTTTTGTATCTTCCAACGTGAGGAAGCCTTTCCAAGGGATGGATCACCTAGGATATGGGATTTTGGGGAACTTGGAAGGTGAATGTCTAGACAGAAGTGGGTGATTAGATTTCCCGAGGGACTGTGTAGTAGAGAAGGCAAGGTCACGGATATATTCATTTTGGTCATTAGCATTGATAGATGGAATCAGATACAAATCAAGAGTGTAACCTAGAACAATGAGCCAATAACTTTTCACTGAGAGGAGAAGTGGTGCAAGATTATAGAAATGGACATTAGATGTAGCTTTGACTATGGCAGTGGATTCTAGACTTCCTAGGAAGGAGGTTAATCCTGGTATTACTTTGAGGGTGGTGGTGTGATCCTCTAGACTCCCTTGTTGATTGATACAGGCATCATATCCTTTTATTTGTTGGTTTAGAAAATGTGCATATGTGTATATGTGGTTATTGTAAATACCGTAATGAGTTGTGTAATAAAGCTCCAGTATGTGGTATGGTTATTATATTGTCATGTTGTCATGATGTTTTGCTTTCAAGCAGGTCTTTCATTGTTAATACTACAACGAACTAAGTTATAAAGCTCCATGGGTAGTATGTTTTATTTTCAATGGTTTTGTTAAGGTCTTGGTGTGGTTTCACACCAAGGACAATGTTTCCCCAAGGGGGAGGGTTCTATAACAGCGCTGGTGAAATTTCATGTAACAAAAGTAAATAAAGGAAAAATAAGACCGCGGGTAAGGGACACATATTCCAAGCTTAATGTTGGGTATTGATATCCTATTGGGCATCACTGGATGTGTGTGTTTTTGGCTAAGGAAAATTGGCAAAGGAATAGGCAAAAAGGCATTTCTAGCACATTTATTTATGAAAATAAAGGAAATTAGGAGAAAAGTAAGGTGAAATGTTAGAGGTTGCATGTGAGGAAGAAATTGAAGGAAAATAATGGAAAATGAAGAAATTAGAGGCCTCATTGATAAAAAGGCTTATGAGGATTAGTTGGTAGGTTGCTGAGTCTTAGGCTTGCTTAGTGTTAAGGTTCTGTCAAATTGAATTTTGCAGCTCTCTCATTATCCTCTCTCTCTCCCACTCTCTTAGTCACTTAGAGTTTTCTTGGAGCACTCTAGTTTGAAGCAAGGAAAAGGGAAGGCAAGGAAAGGAAAGGAAACAAAAAGCAAGCAAGGAACAAGGAAATGAAAGTAGGATCAAGGAACTTCAACAAGAATACTTGTAGATAACCTTTTACATGTGTGGTTTCCTAGCTAGTCTCGACATGCATGGCTTTGCATGTTGGTGTATGGTTCTCTTGTTGTTAGTGGAATGGTCTTTCCAGATTATGACAATCGATTTCAACCTACCCTAGCCTTTTTCTGGATTCCATGGTATGTTGAGATGTTTATTTTTCTTTTATAGCTTTGGAATTGTTAGATAGATTTCAAAATCGGGCACGAAGGTGGTCTCAAGTTCCATTCCCAAAGGCCTAGGAATCCGCTGACCAGTTTTGGTAGGATACATAGTAAAGCCTGAGGGAGAAGTCTGAGTTTAGGGCCTAGTGATCTCGGTTTGGATTGTGGTAGAGCTTGAGAGATTGCTCTCAGTTTAAGGCCTAGTGATCTGGTTTTCATTGAGTTAAAGCTCGAGAGACAAGGAGATGGAAATTTACTTAAGGATAGTGATGGATTCCAAATGACATTCCAAGTTCTATTCAGTTATGATCAGAGCACCGGTTTTGGTGTGTTCATGGTTGGATGGGGGTAGAGGTTGCTTAACCTTTGGATTCCCTTGATCTTTCTTAGATTGTTCATTCTATGAGATCCCACATTCATGCTTGGAATATGGAATGGGGGTGACTGGTTAAAAGAGAGATTTGGTTCAACCATGTTTATGGTATGGTGGTACGTGGAAGTCTCGAACCTGGTCAGATTTTCCTATGATTAATAACAGCTAACTTCTCTTAATCTTGCACTAAATTATATGTGGATTTAATGCTTGCCATATCTCTTAAATTTGTATGTTTTTATGCTCAATATAAGCATGGTTGAATGATTGATTCATGTCATGGTTATTTCATATATTTACCAGTAACTGTTAAATGGATGGATAAAAGACCTAATTGATGATGTAGTAGTTCAATGGAGAAGGAGATGATCCTTCTGGTTATGTTTCATAAGTTGTTTCAGTCATTTATGCTCTGTCTTGTATCCTAACCTATAGGTTGCATTGATGCCAAGTATCCGAAAAAATGTCAGTCCTAGTTAGGGATGCTTGGGACTAGTCCTAACGGTGATTTTTGATTGATCAACATATTTATCATGTTCTTAATGATTTTTGAAGGTTACAACAAGTTATGGGTAGAGGCCAGCATTTTGGGCTAGAACAGTGGCTCAAATTTCGGGGTCACTGGCACAAAACTGCAATTCTTGTCCATAGTCATTGGCCGACAGGGCCATGAGAGTGACTTTAGGTTGTTGGTCGCTCCCTTAACCATAGCATGGGAGAAAATAAGGCCTAATATATATATATAATAGTAGTGGGACCCAGGGACATGTTATCTGTGTGGCTGACTTTTCCCTTGACGGGTTTATTGATGATGTTGGATGATTATATGTGATGTTCCATCGATTCCACTTCCTTAAGGTGACTTAGGAAGTAAAATTGGATTCTATTAGCCTCTCTTCTCATGTTTACCCTACTTAGAATGGTTACTTCAGGTAAACCAGGGAGGGGGTGTTACATGATCACACCAAAACCGGTGGTTTGATCACAAAACTAAATCGAACATGGAATGACATCTGAAATCCATCACTATCCTTGAAGAATTTTTTGTATCCTTGTCTCTTGGGATTTATTGCAATCCAATCCCAAATCACTAGGCCCTAAACCAAGACTAGTCTCTCATAGTTTACCACAATCTAAACCTCGATCACTACACCCTAAATCAAGACTCCTCCCCTGATCTTTATCGTGTATCCCAACAAAAGCAGTCAAAGGATCCTTAGTCCTTTGGGAATCAACCTTTAGACCACCTCCAGCCCGGATTGTAAGATCCATCTAGAAAACCAAAGCTAAAAATTGAGATAAATGTCCCAACACACCATCACATCCAGAAAAATGAAAGGTTAGGCTAAAAACCATTGTCATAACCTAGCAAAACTATGCCCCCAACAACAAAAGGACCATAGGCTAACATGCAAAGCCATGCATGTCAAAACTAGCTAGGAAATCACACATGAAATATGATACTTACAAGCATTCCCACTGGAGCTACTTGATCCTTCTCTTCCTTCCTTGATCTTCGCTTTCCTTCCTTTCCTTTTCCTTCCTTTTCCTTCTTTTCATTTCCTTGCTTAGATTCGTAAAACCTGAGCAAAAATATGGGCCAAGAGCTTGCCAACTAATACTCAAAAGGCTTTTTATCAACAAAGCCTCTATATTCTTCATTTTCCATTATTTTCCTTCAATTTCCTCCTCACATTCAACCTGTGACCTTTCTCCTTACTTTTGTCCTAATTTCCTTTATTTTCATAAATAACTATGCCAAAACACCTTGTTTACCTTTTAATGCCTTTGTTGTTTCCTTTTCCAATTTATTTACCCATAATGGTCTTGTTTTTTCCTTTATTAACTTTATTATGTCGAATTTTGACTAGGGTTGTTACATTCCATATCCTCAAGCCATGCTCCTGTGGGATCTCTTGCTCTAATATGAGTAGTATTTCTTGTGAAAATAATTATGGATAAAGTCCCATTTACACCATTCATAAGTTTCTGAAAATTTACCACCATATTATTTATGCCCCCAATGCCAAATTCATTAACTCAGGCTCCTTAGTTGCTAGCCCTCCAAATTCCTTAGGTAATTAAATAATGTTCCAAATCAAAATATTGAATTGATTTTCATTTTTCTTCCCACCCTGCCAAAAAACATTCCTCAAGACACCACTAATTTGTTGAATGATACTCTTTGGAACTAACAACCACGATCCCATATAAATTGGAAGGGAGGACAATAATGACTTTATTAAAAGTGCTTTCCCTACTACATTTAACCATTTCAATCCCTAGGAGTGGATTTATATTCTCAATTTTTGCATCACTTCCTCCAACTCTCTTGCACTAGAAGCACCTAGAGATATAGGCATGACTAAATATTTGAAGGCCCTCCAACCTAGAAACATCTCAAGTAGGGATGGTCACAGGAAGCAACAACAACAATGCAGCAATTGAAAGCAGAATGTCAACACCTACCAAAGCTTCAACCACCAGGTGATGGTTTGCTTATCCTTCAAACAGATGCTTCTTTAGATTTTTGGGCAGTCGTTCTTCTAGAACGAAGAGAAACAGATGAAGGAAAATTTGAAGAAAAACTTTGTGCTTATGCTTCAGGAGAATTTATACCTAGCCAAAAGAATTACTTCATAGTAGAAAAGGAAACATTGGCTATATTTAATGGGATACAAAGATTTGAATTATATATGACTCCTGTAAAATTATTAATACGCACAGACTCTAAGAATTTTCAATATTTTCTATCTGCCAAAATCTCAAGACAAATTGCAAAAGGAAGAATTTTGGCTTGGTAGATTTGGTTCCAACAATTCGATTTTGAAGTCGAGTGGATCCCAGGTAATTCAAATTTTTTGATAGATTCATTAACCAGGGATATGAATAAATCTTTCTTGACTTGTAGAAGTTCGTGCTTTACCATTCCAGGTAAAGGTCTGTAGGACGATAGTTTTTCTACTTTTGTTGATAGATTCAGGATATTTGAAGCACATGAAAGCCACCTTGCAGCAGAAATCAAAAGGGTTGTAGGAATGAGACTGAGGAGAAATACTTGGATATGAAAATGCCAAGCATGGCAATCCAAGAATATAGGTACTTCTCTGGGCCTAGATGATACACTGGTAAAGATATATCCTTTGTCTAATATGAAGGTGAAAATCTTTTTTATAAGTTTAACTGATCTATGGTCTAGCGAATACACTGTCAAAATGATCTGGACCCTCAAAATTTTGAATTTTTATCAACTTATTGGAGGGGTGGATTTTTCTCTCAGCATTTTTGCAGGAGAAAAGCTCTTAGATCTTGAAGAGATTCCTATAAAGCGTGAATTAGGAAAATTTATTTTATCTTTAAGAATTCCCAACATTTTTGAAGAATTGGAAGCCTCGTTCTTACAAAGGTTTGAAGAGAATTATGCAGCAAATGATACTTTTCCTCAATATGAGATATTTGAAGGATTTGTTGACTGGGAGATAAAAGAGGGCTTCTACAGAAAAAAGACAACTACCAGGATCTCTCAATGCATTCAACGGACGATGCAATATCTTTGAAATTTCTCATCCCCTTGGGATTTTCACAGCCTCAGATTAAGAGAAAGTATTGATCCCAATCCGTTTGCACAGGTTTTCAGCCATGAAAGGATTGGAGAAATTAAAACAAGTAACAATGAAGAAATGATTAAGCAGCATGCTGGTTGGTTCCATGAATTTGGGAATTTAAAGCTGGCAGAAAAACTACAGATTCTTCAAAAAATGGATGATTTACAAGGAGAACCCAAAGTACTAAAATTTGTGGTTAATCAAAAGGCTTTAGTAACTATCACTATTATTTTACCTAATTGGAATAACAATGTCATCCATGTAATAAGTTTGATGATTTCGAAAAGAATTTGCACATCAATGATTTTGGAATTAAGCTGGCAACACAAAGATTTTATGAGTAATAATTCCAGACAATGGGTTTCATATGCAATCGAAAGCTCAAATAATATGTTTCAAATTTTTAAATGGGAACTCCTAAATGGCATCGAATTGGTAGTACAAAGATCACCCACAGTAAGAAATATCTTTAAAGATTCTTTTCTAGACATCGAGATCAGCGCTTTACCTTTTCTTAACAAGTGGGAGAAACAAGAAGCCATGTCCACACCTCAGCAACCGGGCCTCCACAAGATAAAGTCAAACATGGAAAGAGGAGAATCTTCAAAAGCAGCACCCCAAAAGATGATAATGTTAGATGGAGATGACAAAGGGAAAGCAACAACATCTATTTTATAGAATGAATGGACAAATGCTCAGGACCCAACAACAGATATCGACAAAGAATACAACAGGCCGATGGAACGCCACTACCAGAAGATACTCAATGAGTACGAGCCAACACATGATTCTTCTAATCAGGATAATGACTATGATTCTGATAGGAGGCCGATGGGACCCTGGTAGAATCTTTAGCTAGCAATGTGATAATGTGGTAACATGTTGTAGCTAAAATCATTGTACTGGAAAACGTTGAGTAGACACTGTCGATGAAAGAAATACCGATAGGACCCTCAATTATTTCTACTTTTGTTTCATGTCTTAGCTAAGCTTAGATTCGCTAGAAAGTCTATAAAATGAGAGATCAACAAGAGTTCAAGGCATCGTTTTTAGACAGAGAGCTATGAGATCTCATATTGTAATAAGCTTTGTGTATTTTTGCTTTTTGATTAGTATGGAAGCCTACTAGGCCGCCTGTCTGAGGACAGTTCTTGTAATCCAAAAGAACTTTGAGCTGTAAGGCAAAGGCGTTTGAAGACCCGAGGAGAGAGGTCATAGGTGCATGCATGCTCAGTTGAGGAAGAGTAATCTGCCCTAGATTTGCTAGTTGATGGTTTTCGACTTCAATTAAAAGTAAGTTCTAATACCAAGGCTTTCTCTCTATGTTTGCTTGCAATCAGTCCTTTGCGCTCAGTCTTTTTGACTGGAGTGGGTAGTGCTACCATGTTCAAATTGAAATGGTCCCAACCTTTTACATGTTACCTGAATTCAACAGAGTTGAACTGTAGAGCTTCGGTAGGTACCTACATTATCCTTATCCCAAATTTTGTTTCTATCAATCTTTCTCGATGGATTCCTTTGCCTATTTGTGCTGGTGGTTTGGATGTTTGCACCAAAATATTCAGCTCTACAATACTCTGTTGCACACCTATGATAAGCTCGCCATAGTGATCTTCCACCCTATTATAGGATACCATTGTTATCTCCAAAAACTTGTCTCCAATTTGATCCATGTTACCCTCAGTGAGAACCATTGGTGTTATTTTTCTTTTTATTGGCCTTATGCTTCTTTTTTCTTTTAATGGTAGCTTCACCTTCGTTCTTCCTTTTCTCCTTGACGGTTTTCTCTATTTTTTCCTTTTTTGACTCTTTAGTAGTATCCTCGCCTCCTTGAGGGTCCTCCTCATGGTGTTATTCATCATATTATTCTTCTTCATGGTGTTATTATTCCTCTTCCTCTTCCTCCTTCTCATTGTCTTTTCCACTAGCTTCACGATACTGCAAAGTGTCCAACTCTTCTTCTTCTATTGCGTTGTCTCCTACTTCCTCCATTGGAGTCATCCATTCTGTGGACCATGTCTTTATTACTTCTACCAGGTCATCCTCTTTGACCATATATGGAAATGCATTCCATTCCTTCTTCGTGTCTCTATGTTCTTGTATGTACAATCTATGAAAGTCGTCCTTGAACCTCACCACAGGGATGTACTATTTGTGCAAACTTAGTGAAAAACATGGATGTGAGCTTACTAACATGTGTAGATCCATTTGATATAATATGAAGAATATTATATTCTCCTGCGCTTGCAATGCTTCAGTGGTATGCCACAATCAGGCATACCTCATAGCCTCACATACATCTACTTCTATTAGAGGAAACTATGTATCCTCTGCATCCTTCCATGCCAACAATGCTATGATCAAAATCAATCATGCGTAGTGAAAAGATGTACCTTTCTCATGGGCCTTGTGACAATCATCCAGGAATTCCTTGCATAAGTATCCAACCATGTTATACTGGACTCCATTTTCACACTATGTGGCTACAGACACCATCAACATAGGAACTTCATTTGTGTGACATTTCCTCATAATATTTCCAGCAAAAATGTGTACAGTGAAGTGGAATTTTTTGGCATTGAATGAGTTTATATCGTAACCCCTTTTTCCTTTGACCAACCCTTATTTCTTTTTCATATTCTCTACCACAATGCAATCCTAATCCTTTCCCATGAACTTCTCCATGGGGTTCTGACCTTGGTGGGGTAATCTCATGATCCTCCATATCAACATTTGGTCCATGGGGATTTTATTTCCCATCCATAGGTGTCCATCATGTATCAATACCAATAATTGGTGCACACCCACTGTGTCTGCTAAAATTTGTCAAAGTAAAACACATTCAATGTATTGAGTACTCTCAACTGCGTCAACCCATTCACCCATTGTTGTGGTTCTAATCTTGTCACTATGTTCTCTGGGTAGTGAACCTACTGCAAGTACTAGTCTGGTGCAAACGAAGGGTACTTCTCGCAATCATTAAAATCATATTATGTAAATTTGAGCTGTAAAACTTTTCCAAAAATGTCTCCTAAAAAAAACACATCTTTTAATAATAGAGGTGTAAATGTTCCATACTTTGTGTCTTTTGAATCCTTTACTGGTTTGTCATTTGGCTTCATCGCTAAGATATATTGGGGCGGGGCTAAGATGAAAGATACACTACCTTCCTTTGCCTATATTTCCTCCACTTCTTCTTCAGTATTGACTTCCTCAAGTTTCTTCTGAGGCTTCACAGGTTTGACAGGCATCTTGTCTTTCTTTTTCTTGGTCCTCTCTTCCTTCGTTTTCTTCTGCCTTGGTGATGTCTATTGTCTCTATGTCGACGGTGCTACTACTATGGGTGTTGATGTTGTGGGTGTTTCAACTACTGGTGTGGACATGTCAATGACTTCCATGACACCAGACAAGCCTTTGTCACAAAAATTCCACACAATCTCCTCCAACGATCGCTAAGATGACATACACAGCGAAGTCTCCTGCAACTTCTTCACACTATAAATCACTCGAGCTCTTGATTCAACAAAGTTATTAATCTGATCAGGAGTCGACTATTTATAAAAATTATGGCCTTCGAACCTCATCATTATATTTGATTTTTTCCCAATTTTGTTTAGATTTCGTCATTAAATGTGTATCTATCCTTAAATTCTGCTAATCTGTCATCTTAAATGCAACTTTACATGTGTATTTTCCTTTTTAATGATCATATTTCCACTTTCCTAGTGATCTTTGACATGTTCCTCATTATAGCACACCTTTTTGTTACGTCACAACTTCCTGCAAACTTTCACATATTCCTGATTTTAGAAAAGTACTTTCTTCATTGAAGCTCTTTATGTAATGTAGTTTATAGTCTAGTGCCTACTTTCAACTTCATATGACACTAAGGCTTTTCTTCTTTCTAATTTAAAGGCGAAGTTGTAGGGGTAGGGTTGTCCCTATAAAATTTCAACCTAGTGCCTTTTACTTTTCCCTGAATTAATTCTCCACTTAACTTCTTTAACTACATTGTGCCTCCTTCAATAATATACTTAATAACATATGGGCTTAACCAGTGTGTTTTGAATTTCCATGGAAACTGTACAAAATTACCATCTTAGAGGAGAACAAGGTCTCCTATTTTAAACTTCTTTTGCTTAATGTACTTGTCATACCAACCTTTTTCTTTATTTTTGTACTTGTTGATGACATCATACTATAGACTTGTCTTCTTCTAGAGAAAGTAACTGTCACATCCTTTCTTCCATTATGTCGGTGTCTGCCATATTTGTAAAAGTTGCAATTCGTAGGCTAGGGACAATGTATTCCATGCGCATCATAACTTCCTGCCCATAAACCAACCTAAAGGGTATCTGACCTATTAAATATTTTCATGTAGTTCTATAAGCCCATAATACTGCCGAAATCCTAAGATCCAAGTCATCCCTATTTACATTCCATACCTTGGTTAATGCATTCTCCAAAATTTTATTGAAAGCTTCCATAGTTCCATTTGCATGACGATAATAAGGATTTCTCTTTCTGTGGTAAACTTGAAATTCCTCAGTCAGTGTCTCAATGGTCTTATTCAAGAAATGTGACCCTTGGTCTCTCATCAATACGTTTGGACACCCAAATATGGATATTATGTATTCAAAGATGAACTTCACAGCAGTTTATGCATTGCAATCCTTCACTGGGTGTGCTCCAACCCACCTTGTCAAATAATGAGTCACAGGGATTATATACCTCACACCAGTCCTTTTTCCTAGTGAATTAATAGGTCCAATAAAATAAATAGCCCATTTATCAAAAGTATACAATGTTACTTGTGGCATTAGTGGCATTTCATCTCTTCTTGAATGTTTTCCTATTCTTTGGTAGACATCACAAGCTCGAAAATACTCCTTTTCATATTTGTGTAGTGTAGGCCACCATACTCCTACTCTTAAAATTTTCCGTGTAGTGGATTTTCCTCCATAATGTCCACCAGTTGTGCCACTATGGACTTATATTAAAATTATTTATCTTTCGTTCTCAGGAACATACCTATGCAATATTTCTTCTGGTCCCATCTTATACAAATGTCCAGCTATTAGTGAAAAATATGTTTAATTAACTACCAACTCTTTCTTTTGTTGCGTAATAGATTTTGAAGGGACCATCCCTATGGTGAAGAACTGAATAATATCAACGAATTGATCATTTGCAATCCCAATTGCAAACAGCTACACATCAAGGAGATTATCCTTTATATTTGTTGGTTCATGTCTTGTTTCCAACCTTGAAAAATGATGAGGTCCAACATTTAGTCTTCCTAGCTTAAAAAAAACATCAAGGTCATACTCCTGAAATAATAATAGCCATGTGCATTTTTTTCCTCCTAAGATAGGATTATTGACCAGATAATTTAGTACAAATTGATCTTTGAACATCTTGAAATGTGATCCCAACAAATAATGTCTAAACTTTTGTAAATCATATACCATAGCCATTCCTTCCCTTTCTATAGTTGTATAGTTCTTCTCTGCTTTATATAGTTTTGTACTTGCAAAAGCTATAGGGTGATGAATTTCTCCTTCACTAGGTTTTGTCAATACCACTCCTAAAGATATGTATGAAGCATCCACATGAACATGAAACTCCTTATTCCAATATGGGAATACCACTATAGGAGCAGTTACCATATTTTCTTTTAGTGTGTCAAGGATCTTTTGACATTCATCATTCCATAGGAATGCTACATCTTTCTTCAACAACTTTTCCATAGGCGCAGTGATCTATGCATATCCTTTGATAATTTTTTTGTAATATCTTGTATGTCCCAATGTGGTGTGAAGCTATATCACTATCTTTGGTGGAGGTAAATTTAAAATAATATAAATCTTCACAGGATCCACCATCAATCCTTTCTTGCAGATAATATGTACCAAAAATATACCAAAAGGTATGTAGAATATGCATCTTTTGATATCCAGTGAAATCTAATATTTCTTGGATGTGTTGAGCACTAGTCTTAAGCTGACAACATGTTTCTTCAACAACCCAAATATTGTCCAATCATTGAAGTATACTTCTAAAAACTTGTGAACATATTCTTTGAAATTTGCAACCATTACTCTTGAAAATATGGCAAGGTAATTCTTCAGTCAAAAATGCATCACTATATACTGATATGGACCCCATTCTATAGCGAAGGTGGTATTATGTTGATCCATTGGTGAATTTCAATCTAATGATATCCTGAAAATTCATTTGTAAATGAATAGGCCTCCTTACCTCATACAGTCTCCAATACTTCATCAGTGAAAGGAGTAAGGAATGGATCATGTAGACATGCATCATTTAATTTCCTTAAGTCAATGCAAATCCTGATTTCTCCTTGTGTTTTTTTTTCTTGTACCACCATAGGAATTACCCACTCTTACTCTTCCATAGTTTCAAAGATTCTAGCTGCTATCATTTTGTCAAGTTCTTTCTTCACTTTTTCTTTGTACTTTGGATTCAGTCTATAAGGCCTTTGTTTAACTGGATTCACATTAGGCTTTAGAGGATTTCTAATAACTCCTAAATCTCCTACAATTCCCTTCATATATAAAAACGTAGTGCGAAATAACTCCTCATACTCATGCAGAAGATCTTTCACTTTGCTACCTGTTTCTTCATCCCCTTTTGATCCTATTTTCACCTTCTTTGTCTTCAATGGTATTTATATCTGGCATTTCTAACTCATGTCCATTCACTTTGTTGTAGCCTTCAGATTCCTCTATGTCAATATTGCGAGGGTATTCATCTTCTTCTGCAGTGATGTTTTAGCATTCCAGTACATTTTATAGTTGTGCAACCCAATCAGGCTACCAAGTGAGTAGAATTTCATTCTCAAAAATATTGTTTTTAGCTATCTAAAGGGATGAATTTATATATGGATATCCATATTCAAAGCTAAATGTCAATATAAACCCAACAACCGTCTCTGCCCAATTCAAAGTACCATGTCGAAGTTTTGTTTATAGGTACCAGTTTTGAGGAATTTGCTCCAATGTGTGGATGAACCCATGCACCCATTCTTTACATGGAATTTCCTTCAAGGCTATCATGCAAAGCTAGATGTGCTCTCTAGGATCATTTTGACCGTAATATTTATCTACAACTTTGTTTCTACCTAACCAAACCTTATCCATATCAACCTTCAACACGCTTGCCAAGTTCCTATATTCTTATTATGTGTAACCCACCATCTAGCAAGAGTAGCTCTTAGGGATATACCCAAAGCTAACAATCTTTGACACTCTGGTACATGTTCTTCATATTCTTGAAGAAAACTATTTATATCACCCAAGCCATCATAAAAAGTTAATTCACATACCTCATCTGTCATATAGTGAACTGCTTTAGTGAGTCTTGCACATCACCTTGTAGACACTTCATGTAACCTGTTTTGACAATTTTCCAATTCTTCTTCTAAATCTGAAGCACACGAATTGTCATGCTCCCATGTCCACTTGCTTTAGTAGGGTTAATACAATCTTGTTATTTTGCTGTCATCTGATAGATGTTATTTATATCAGCTGCGCTATATTCCTCTTCAACTGGTTTAGTATAACTTGATCCGTTTGAAGGATTAAGGGGAACGATCACTTTCATATTGTTGCTTTCAAATATCATATACCTCTTCTTTAAGTTGATTATAGCTATGTTGGAAAAATCCCAATATAATCCAAGTAATGTAGGATAAGGATTACTATCATCCACAAATTCTATTACTTCAAAATAAGTAGTAGTGTGCACTCCCTCAAGGTCCACTGTAATGCCTGACAATCTTCCTAAAGGAACAATATTTTGTTGATTCACCATTCTTAGTTAAATAGGTGACCATTGCATCTTTTGTTTACCCATTAACTCCCATGTTTTCTTTGTTAGGACATTAGCTTCAGAGCCTAGATCTAAAATAACTCGATCCATGTCATATTATCTTATTTGTCTACTAAACCTCATTTCATTTCCAGTTCTCTTCTGTCTATGTAAATTTTTAACTTTGCACATCTCAGCCTGTGGTACTTCCTTAGATGCACGAGAATTTATTAATTCTTGAAGTCCTTCTACAGCTCTTTGATCTCACAACAATTTCATACAATTTTGGAAAAGAGATTTTAAAGTATCTACCTTATATGTTGCATATTGTTCTATATTGTCAAAGCTTGGCCTTGTGTCGAAGATGATACACCACATCTATTCTTTTTATTTTGTTGCACGCTATATGTCGAAGCTCCTATATCCATAAAGATTTGCTTTGATTCCATAAAGACTTATTTTTCTTTTTGAATATCAGACATAGGGTCTTTTTCAGTAGTCTTTCTAACCCATGTAGCTTCAAATTCATTTTTTCCATCTTCTTTTTCACCGCCAGTCGCATCTCCACTCCTTGTTAAAATATTAATCTAAGTTTCATCAGTCCTTGGTTCTGTAGTCATCATTTGAATGTTCTGTGTCGGCTGTTGATTTTTCTTTTCTTTTATTTTTTTCCATAAGTCTTCGACACTCTTCAATTACATGATCAAATTAGCTGCAATGCTTACATGTTGTAGTAGGATTTTGACAATCTCTTGCAATGTGACTTGACTGGCTGCAGTTGTAGTAGGTAATCTATCCATGACCTTCACCTCTTCCTTGATAACTACCTTGACCACTGTGCTATCCATGTTCCTCATGTCCATATTCTTTATCTTGCATTATATAGGTGCCAATACTACACTCTACCATCAATTCATAAGATCGATAATTGCTCTCACTATGCCCTACTAATTATCAGAATTTTCAATACAAGTTTCTTGGAGTCTGGACATACTTCTGCAATAGATAGCAATCTTTTCCATGATTTTCACCTCTAGTTTTACATATCTCACACCATAAGCTAGATCTGACATTCAAAGGATTCACAACTCCACTAGCCATGTAATTTCTAAAGAGAGGATATTTTTCCATAAAGTGTCCTTAAAATTTACACTTGGCACACCACACTTATTCTCTAACATCCTTACTTTTCTTAATTTTTCGTATCTGTAGAGTCAAATTTTCTAGCTAACTCTAGATCTAGTACACACCTACAATCGTATCCCCTATACGTGAAGCTTCTAATTTCATCACAAGTTCCAAATCTTCTGCTTGAGTTTCTATCTTCTGTTGTGACAAAGGAAATTTTACATGTGGAATCAATGCAACTATAAACCATTTTTGTTGCTATGAATATGTTACAAAGATCACCTGATCCAGTAATATCTTGAATCTTTGATCAAATTCCCAAACAAACTCAGTAGGCTTTTGTTTGATATCTTTTAACTCTGTGATACACTGTGACTTATTAAATTGTCTTACCATTTTTATTTTAATGTCTGCAAATGGTCTGATCTGATTTCTCAAACACTTCATCTACCATGTAAGCGCTATATGTTAGAATGTCATGACAAGATGCAATTTCTTCATATTTTCATTGTGGATTGGCTTCGCTGTCCATATTGCTTTGCATAAAAACCATAACTGCTCTAGAAAATCTGATGTAGTCCCTTTAAAGATAGGTAGCTTAATATCATTGACCATTTTTCTTCTCAGAAGGTGAAAGGGAGGTGGGGGGAGGGGGATTCGTAAGGGAGGGGGATGGGGTGTAGGGGGATGAGGAAACCCAAAATCACTTTAATTGCTACTTGATTCTAGCTTTGCCAAAATGTTAGGCTAGAAGGGTGAATATTGTGAAGTTACTTCAAGGTTGTCAGGGTAGTATTATTCACTTTTAGAATCACTTAAAAAAGGGGTGTAATCTATTCTATAAAAGTTTTTGGATCTTGACAACAAGATCTATTTCTAGTGTTTATTCTATATCTTTTTCCACTTCATGTTGCTCCATTTTATTCTTCATATCTTCTTCGAAGAATAAGTAACTAACAATCTATCTGCATTCATAAAATCCCCTTTCTAAACAAAATCATTTTAATCCAAAGTTTTAGAGATCTCAAGAACTTACCTCTTCGTCCTTTGAAAAAGTTGCATTATGCATCACTATAATTCGTAATCGAGTCTAACTTGAAGTCAATAAGGAACCCTCCCAGGGTGTTATCAATACAAAAATAAATATCTCTTGAGATCATATTGTCAGTGTTCTTTAGTCATTGTATGAATTCAAGAGTCCACTCCTTAGGTTCATTTTCTTTATAACATTTTTTTTCTCTTAGTCAACCTTGATATCCACTCTTATAGCTCAACATGAAACAAACCAAAGAATATTTTGTATTGATCTTCAAAATTATACTTCTCAAACCACCTTCTAGTTGACATACAAGGGCTTTTATTATATTTTTCTGAAAATTCTTATTCCTTTTGTTCTACCCACTCTTGGATTTCTTTCTTTGATGGATGCCACATAAACATATCCCTCAAATAGATCTCGGTATCGGAAACAAAACTATTTGATGAATTAAGCTTGGTCGACCTAGGTTTGATTCTTTGGTGTTGATCTAAAATCACTCATGAATGATCTCAGTTAATTAATGAATGTATTACAAACTTATGTGCTAGCGGATTCCTATGTTATTTTATGCAATGGATTGATAAGATTGTGAAATACACAGACATTGAAATGGTAAGATAACACAGTAAGCAAACACATAAACACAACGAATTTAATAAGGAGTTAACCCAATCCTCCTGGGCTACGTCTCCTGATCTAGCCTTTAGTGGTGGCATTTCTATTGTGTCTTAAAAAGTAGAGTTTCACAACAGTGAGCTCAAATTGAGTCTCACTTAATAGATAATGATCAGTATGGTTTTACTTAGATCCCCAAATTCTCTAGAGTACACAGAATCCCCTTACTGAATCTCGACCTCAATTGGTCTCAGCGGTATGAGTCCAAATTAGTACTTAATACCTGACAGGTATACACAGAAGAGTTGCTTGAACCTCTCAAGCCTTCTCTGGAGTTCACAGGCTCTAAGACTCTCTCTCTGTCTCTGTTTGTCGATGCTGCCTTTGCTCTGTAGGTTAGCTTGGCTTCTCTGTTCTCTATAAAAAATCTCTCTCTCTCTCTCTCTCTCTCTCTCTCTCTCCTTGATCTCTTTTACTGCTTCTTCTCCTCCTTGCTTTCTCTATCTATTCTAGGCTTAAAGCCAATCTGCTCCCCGACTGTTCGTTTCTTCTTCTCGGCTCTCTAGATCTCCTACTTCTGTCCGTTGGAATTCCCCTGCTATGCATCATCATCACTGCAACACTTCACAGAGAGGTGGACACCTGTTTCCTCATGAACTGAGTGTCAGTTCTCTTTGAATGGTCATTATTTCCATTGCTCCAAGGTCACCCACAAAATTGTTCCCTCTGCCAACTCATCGGTCATGCCTGATCTCAAATCTTATTCACCTCAGCCTATTTCCTTGTCGAATCCGATCATCCATCGGATTGCTTCTCCACCATTGATCTGGGGCCTCTAGATCCTATGATCTTTGTCCATATCGCGTGGGTAAGTAGCATTCCCTTTACCCACATGATGAGAGTGGTTTTCTCTCTCATCCACTTGATGCGTATCACTCGTTGTATGGAATTGAGCGGGACTCAGCCGAACCCGCTTACTGGTTGAGGGCCTTCTAATATCCTGTTGGTTTTAGTGCGGGGCCTGCCTTCTGAAGGAATCAACGATTTCCATAGGGTTCTATGCTTTTCCCCGTGACCAGGCACTCACAGCTTTCCTTCACTGAGGGGGACGCTCTGCGATACACGATTAGCTAGTTTCGATCTGATTTCCCATTTTGCCAGTTTGTGCCATCACATGGTTACCATGGGCCAACAGTCTGCACACTTGACTGAGGGTCCTCGTTGCTCGATGCTGACCACAAATTGCTAGAGGTTATTTCTGATAAGCTTGACATCCATAGCACTTTGAAACGTTTTTATGAGTTTTACAGAGTTCAGGAAACTATAAGAGTGTTTAAGGATCCAATTTAGAGCACGGCCTTCCCACTAAAAACACTTTTGGACCACCAAAATTTGGTTTTCAAGCATCAACTAAGTGATGGTATAGTTGTCTCACTTGTCCAATCTCTATACATTTTGTGTTGCTTGGCTTTGAACCCTTGAGTCCAATCCTAAGGTACTCAATATCTCCCCTACATGTCGTCCTCACCTTCCTGTCGAGAGCTATGTGTTCCTGTAGTTCATTGAGATATTCAGGTAACAGATCATCAATAGAAGGAAATTGACTCTGCTCTTCGAGATCTTCAATTAATGAAGGTTCAAATAGTCTCAAGTTGTCTACATTAACAATTGAGTAGATGTGCATGTAAGTTGTCAAATCAAGGTGAAAAGAATTCTCACCAATTTTCTCAAGTATCTTGAAAGGACCATACCTTATTGGCTTTGGCATTTTACCTTCACCTTGCATTTTGTCTTTACTGATATACAGCCAGGCTTGATTACCGACTTGGAAACTATGCTCCATCTGATGCTTGTCATGCCTTGCCTTGTATTTGGCTTGGCTCTTTTCCAGCTGTTCTTGTACTACCTGGTGAATCTCTTGGATTTGTTCAATGAATTTGGTTGCCTTGTCCACATCAATGTGTCCATCAACTGTTATGTCTTTACCAAAGAGAAAATCCAACGGAGACCTTGGTGTGAAACCAAAAGAGGTCTCAAAAGGAGATCTCTGTGTAGAAGAATGTTTTTCTCGGTTGTAAGCATGTTGCACATAACAAAAATGTTCATCCCAAAGCTTGGGATGCTTGTTGCAATAAGCTCTGAGCAACTGGATCACTGTCATGTTGATTCCTTCTATCTGGCCATCTGTCTATGGATGAAAGGTTGTGCTTTCCATCAGTTTGGTGTCCATCAGTTCCCACAGACTTGACCAAAACTTCCTAGCAAATCAGGTGTCTTGATCAGATACAAGGGAAGTGGGTAATCGAAAATGAACTCATACATGCTAAAAGAAAAACTTTGCAGTTTTTTCCGCTATAATTTATTTATTACAAGGTATCAAAATACACATTCCGTTGAACCTATCCACAAAAACATACAAATAGTCATGACCTTTCCTACATTTAGGCAGTCCTCCAACAATGTCCACGGAAACACTTTCCCAAGGATGAGAAGGAACTGGCAGTGGAGTGAACAAGCCTAGTTTTCTATTACTGTGCTTGTTTTTAGTACACATGGTACACCCTCTTACATATCTAGAATCTGTCTCATTCATTATTGGCCAATAAAAAAATCTTTGCAGCTGTGCAACCATTTTACTTACACCAAGGTGACCTAATATTAGAGAAGTGTGTGCTTCTTGAATTATCTTTACTCTTTCAGTTTGCGGAATGCATAGCTTCCCACAATTATACAATAGTTGGTCCTTAATGTGATAATTGTTATAGACATATTTGGGCACATCAATCCCAAAATTAAATGTCGATGTATTAGGGCTCATCAACCCCTAAAAGAGTTGTTTCATACCCTAAAGGAACATATTCATCTGAATACATCATTCCCCAAAAATTCCATCTGAGAAACCATCTAGAAATTGCCTAAATTGAACCATACTCATTGCTCCGCTCACAAAGTGTGATGCATAATGAGTGGTACACTACTAGGGTGTGATGGATACTATTTAGACCTTCTATAGGGTGCGATGGGTGAGAATGGATATATTTCTAGGACATTTTTCAGTTGGTTGTTCATGGAATCTTCTAGAAACTTCTCCTATGCCACTTGCCTCTCTAAATTTTCCCAAGGATGAATAAGGGGTCTAGGAATTCATCGCCAATCCCTTGTCTTGTGGAACCAATTGTAACAAGTGGAATGACACTAATCAAACTCCATAGATGACTCACACCCTTGCAAACACCTATAAATGGATCCCTCATCCAAGAGATCTAGAGGCTGGAATGTTGTGAATTGCAAGGAAGTGTTGATAGTTTGTAATTGAGGAGAGAGCATTGTATTCTTGTTGGTGTGATCTTGATATTTCATGAGGTGAAGAAGGATTGAAGCTAGGAGGATGACGCTGGATCAGACACCTGGGCTGTAATTCTCCTTTCTATTAATAAAGCTCTTCAAGTTTTCTCCCATATGATTGTGCAATTGTGAATGTTGTCATTTGTGAATGCTATCATTTATTCATTATATATCTGATTTTGTAATGTTTATGTCGTAATAGATCACAATGCTTTGATGGTTCTTTGTTGGTGTACTTGTGTAGGTACTCTCCAAGCATGTTGAGTACTGGGAGGAGTTGCAGGATCTACCAAAGGAGAGAGAGATCAAGTAAGGGATTAAGCATAAGTTCCAGGTTGGTTCTATTATCTTTCTCTTATTTGTTAGACATAGAAGAAATCATTGAATTTCTTTAAACTGTTGTTTCTAGTGTAGCTACCAAACCTAGATGGCCAACATTCTTTAGGAATACTAGTTTTCCCAGAAACAAATTAGCGACTCCGTTGGGGAATGAAAAGATGTTTGTTTGTTGTTATTGTTTGTTCTATGTTCAATTTGATAAACTATAGATGGAGTTTGAAGTCAGCCAAGTAGCCTTCGAACTGCTCTTGCTCTGCAATTGCATAGTAGATGAAAGCTACTTCAGTCAATCTCTATTTTAGTTTATGAATTAAACACTTGACTTGCATGCACATATAGATGCCCTTTTGGTAGATCAGTAACCTCTCAAGACATTCCATCATACTTTGCTCATTATTGTTCATCAAAACCCAACTTAATTCACTGAAAATAGCTCCACATTTAAGCCAAAAACCTTTTTAGTTGCGCTTCCTGGACCATCACACTATGTTCCAATGTGTCTTAGTATGCATAGCACCTCCTAAGTGTAGTAAGTGTTATGCATCTCAATTTTTGTGAAGCCTATGTGCAATGATTGACTAAACCCTTTTTCCATCTAGAAATTGAGGGTTTTTAACCTTGTTTTCAGTTTTGTTTTGTTGTTTTGGTGCATATGAACAATACCTCTTTACCGAAGTTTACTTGCATCACTTAGATCAGCCTAAATTACATTAGATTAGTGAAAAAAAAATTGTATTTCTTCCTCATTTACAATCCTTTGTCGAAAGTTTTTTTAGTCGATTTGTCGCTTTGATACAAAAGTGTCGTAATTGTTGTTTTTTGTTGAAAAGAGAAGTTTTGTAAATTCTTCCTTCCCTTGATAATCGATTAAATATTTCTTCAAGTATTTGATTTGATTTGTTTATATTAAAACTGTCAAAAGCATTCTTTTCAAAATTGAAAGTGTCCTTTTGAGTCTTCCTTTCCCTTTTGAAGAAGAAATTGTCAAAAATGTCATTTTGAGTGAAATATTTCAGATCTTTGCTACATTTAGTTTTCCTTTTGGCATCTTTCACATTAAGGAGAGTGAAAACAAATACATGCATTTTCATTTAGCATTTTTTTTTTGTGTGTGTGAAATGATGATTTAGGGAAATGCACTAGTGTGTGCTCTTTGCTCTTTACCTAAAAACACTATTATCTTTTTTCCTAGTAGCTAGGATTTTCATTGCTCAAATAAACAAAGATTGTTTATCATTGTAGATTGCATATTAGGAATTTCAGATCATCATTACGTGCTGAACCATTGAAAGGAAAAATCTAAACAAGATCAACTTTAAAATTACTCTCAATGAACCTAACAATGTTTTGGAACTTAATGCAACATATCTAGAGATCTATGCTAGTGACGTGTTCCGACGTCATTAAAACTAGTGGCTATCATTTTCATTGAAGGTTGGGTGATTCCTCCTCCTTGATACGAGAAGTGCTAGCATGGACTTGTGCTCCCTGTACCGTCGCATATGTATTGCGAGACCACGATAGGCTTAAATGCTTTATCCATAGGAAACTGAGTCTGCTGCCTTGTTGATCGCAATGCACTGAACACAACATTCAGGAATATTGGCTATTGTACATAAGTCCTTGGTAATTTCTCTTTAATTTATCACCAAGGTGTATATTGCAGTTTTGTGATTGGTTTGGTAATTGCTTTGTCTATATTTTCCAGAGTAGTCACTTTCGTTCCTTTTCAACTCTCTAAAAGAAAAGGTCCATCTGAGCACTTGTCCTTTTAGGCTCATTAAAAATCGAAGGAGACTAGAGTCATCTTTAGCTTTTTCTCGACTCTTAAAAACAGAAAAAGAAAAGTTGTGTCCAAGTGTTGTTAAAATTAATTGACTGCAAATAACATCCCTATCCCTTAGTTGATCTTAGCTTGAAACATATGGCGACAAATGCGGATTCCACCAATCAAGGAATTCCTTTTGACGGGAATCCTAGTCCTTTTCCTTCTTTCAAAAATATTGGTGCTCCTTATATGGTTACATTGTCCCTTCCGGGATTTACCATAGGCCTGCCAGTATGGATATTTTCAACCTCCCTGGTTCAAAATGTCAAGACTTCTCTAAAATCGAGTACACCTCCAACTGGACAAAATCAATCTCCAGTTGATCCTAGAATTGACTCTTTGCCTTCTTCCTCGTTTGTTTCTCCCTCCCCTTCTTCCTCTTCGCTTGGTGAAAGTATTGGTACTAGTAACCAGGTGGTTAAGAAGAAGAAGAAAGGGAGGCAACCAAGCAACCATTGCTTTCAATTTAAGATATGATGAAAATCCATCTGGTAAGCCTCATAAGGTCAAATATCCATGCATAATTTGTGTGGGAGACCATCTTCATCGAAATTGGCCTTACATTCCTAGGATCTTAGAAGAATGGTCTTCCCGTTCACACCATCCCGTGTCATCACACTTTGGAGATCATGTTGGTAACACACCATGAACTAGTGATAGTAAAGTTCATGGACAAAACGGAAAGGTCAAGTTTCCATGTAGGTTATGTGAAGGAAATCACCCCTTTCACCTTTGTCCCTACTTGGATGAAGCCAAAAGAGCGTTGGATAATCGTCCTGCTACACTAGTGACTTCCATCTGGTTACAAGAAACTCTCCCTAAATCCTTCACTAGTCGATGAAACGACTGACCAAAATCAACCGTTAGTTGAAACCACTCTCTCTAAAAGTGAATTCTATGAGTCTATACCCGACCAAAATCAACAGGTCGAGGTAACGGCTGACCCGATTTCACCTTTAGCTAATCGTACCTTTCCTAAAGAGAGTGAATATGATACCGCTCAAGTTCTTTATGTTTCCTTAGATTCAAATGAGCTTGGGGGCAGTCCACTTGTTCCATTAAGATAGGAGGAAAATCCTCTAGTTCTTGTAACTCAAGGGGTTAATCCTCCCATTTCTATGGTACTCCCTCCAAGTAGTCTAGTCACTTCCTTTGATTGGAATTGACTAGCACGATCTTGCCTTCCTTCTTATGTGCCTTTACAGATCATAGTCAAGTTTGTCAAATGATTGTATCTAGCACTATTATAGATGAAGGTGCATCAGTGAGTATCCTTTCCTCAACTTCTTGGCACACGCTTGGCTCACCACCACTTGTGATGGTTACATAGAATCTGTTAGGCTTTAACAGAGGACCCAGTCGACCATTAGGGATCCTCCCTCAGTTACCTATTACTTTGGGAGGAAAAACCATTTATCTGAACATGATGGTAGTCCTAGAACCTTTAGATTACAATTTACTTCTTGTGCATGACTATGTTTATGACATGGGAGCTATTGTTTCAACACTCTTTTGAGTGATTTGTTTCCCGCATGAAGGAAAAATTGTCACCGTTGACTAGCTTTCATTTCCCAGTCCAAATATAGCTCCTAGTCAACCATCATGCCTAAATGTTCCATTTATACCAATGGTATCATCCCCACCACGGGTTAATTATGTCGCAACCTGTTCCATACCTACATCAGCTACTGATCAATTTAGTGATGTTGTACATTATGTATTGTGGGCATTGGAACTAGATCTTTCCTTCATAACCGCTTATGAGTTGTGGCCAAGGGTCTTCGAGGATAGTTCTTTTACTGTGTCAACCTCGTTAAAAAATGAAACAAGGAGCCTAGGATAATTCCTAGTATTGTGTCAACCTCATTAAAAAATGAAACAAGGAGTTTGAGGATAGTTCTTATACTATTTCAACCTCACTTAAAAAATGAAACAATTCCTATGAGCATAGTTTATTGTATTGTGTTAAGCTCATTAAAAAACGAAACAAGGAATCTGAGCAGAGTTCCTTGTCTTGTGCCGAGCTCATTTAAAATGAAACAAGGTCCCAAATTCAAAGTCGAGTCTCTGATTAGATCTTGTAAAATCCTAGTTGAGTCTTTCACTTGATCTCATAAAAGAACCTTCATTCTAACCGCCTGATAGCCATGACTAGTCTAATTAGGTGAATGTAATGAAGCTTGGGGGCCATGCACCTAATGGTAAAGATAAGTTTCCCTATAGGTTATGTAATTGGTCTATCACACCATTCACCTTTGTCTATCTATATGAAGCCAAAGATGTGTAAGATAACCATCCTGCTTCATCGTAGTGACTTCCATCTAGTTACATGGGACTCTCCCTTTCATCATGCTGGGGTCATGTAAACCAATTTTCAAGCATAGTTTTTTCGTTTCAAGCTTGTGTAAAAATGAAACAGAATCCAAGCATAGTTCCCCATGGTTCAAGCTTGTCTATAAATGAACCCATTTTCAAATTTTAACCCTTGTGATTGGCATTCTATCAGCCTTTTGAGCCTTGGATGTTTTCATCTCATCACCACCATCTCTTTGGCTGATCATATGCTTTCACTTGGTTGTTTTATCCTTTTTAAGGAATAGTTGCAATGATTGGTCTTATTAGTTGGCCTCTTCACATAAATCAACATGTTTTGAGAAGTTCCAACATAACCAGAACTAGTTACTACCCTAAACACCACTCGTTCCTCAAAATAGAGTCCTCTTTAAACCCTTTTCAAACTCATTAAACATGAAAATATTATCGAGAGCTTGTCCTTTCCAACTCGTTAAAGTACTAGAAATGTCATATCTCCTGTATTATTTTATATTTTTTCAAACCCGAGGGATTACTTTACGAAAAAGAACTTATGGAGTTTTCTTTTCGTACCTTTTTCAAACTCTCTAAACATGAAAAGGGCCGAGTTATCCTTGTCATTAAACTCATTAAAACAATAGCAACAAACTTGTCCATCTAGACGAGACTGAGTTTTATTGTCACTAGATTCATTAAAATACTAAATAGTGACAAGTTTCCCTAAAGGATGAATTATATAACAAGAATATGTTATCCTCCTCAAGCTTGACAAAAATAAAGAGATACTACTTAGCAATGACTGGAGAAAAAGGGGAAAAAACTTGAAGAATTTATGGTAGCAAATCGCTCTTGAACATGACAATTTCACTTCATCTCCACGATTGAGTTGGGTTGGGTTACTCCATTCACCAGTCATCATACCATTGGTCTTTCATACCATCCATCTTTTGGGGATAGCACTTCCAATTCATCTCAATGTTGCCGACATGTTCAAGAGAAGTCATTCAGTTGAGAAATCACCATCTAGTTAATGTCTCATACACTGCAATACCTGCTACCTACATTTTTTCATGACCACCATTCTTAAACCTTGTGTTGTCCATTCATTTTCACCTCCAGAAAATAATTTGCTTCACTTCGTGTCATAGATGTGGGATACATCAAGGCCCTCCTACAATGAGTCACCTCTTGTCGGCATTAGCTCATTATCCAAGAAGTTGACTTAGAAACAACCCTTTCAGTGCTTTGAAGCTTGCATACATCAATGGCAAGTTTCTCACTTCCAGTGACAGGCTGACATCAATGGCCTTCGACCGAAAGACTTTCGTGGTGTTTGACATCAGATCATATATTCACACCACATTAATTTCACTATAGTACCTTGAGGACCATTATCATTATTGGTGATCCCTCTCATGTCTATTAACAGCTCACATCATTAGTTTGTAATCAGGCAATGTCTTTCCATGTTTGAACTCAGAACATCTCTTCACATGGTTTGACTTGTACATCGGGCGAGGATTGAATGAGTTTGAAGACCCCGGATCTAGTTTCATCCATCTAGGCTGTGATATATTCAGGGATATAAAAACATCAAGTGTACAAAGGCTCTACACAAATGATCATCCTAATCATGGATTGCTACTCTATATCTGTAGAATCACGAGTCTATATCTGCAGACGACTATCTCATCTATGTACATGAAATGAAATTTATAAAGCTAAGCATGGGAATGCCTCCCTTAGCTAGATAATGAAAATCATATTATGATGATGTATTATATTGTAACTTATGCAGGTCACCTTCCAGTTCCAAACATCGGATCCTCATGATAAAGCATTTCACCCGACATGAATATTTACGACATCATGCTTTAGGGGGCAAACTGTTATAGACATATTTGGGCACATCAACCCCAAACTTATATGTCAATGTATTAGGGCTCATTAACCTGTAAAAGATTTGTTTCATACCCTAAAGGAACATAGTCATCTAAATACATCATTCCCCAAACGTTCCATCTGAGAAACCATCTAGAAATTGCCTAAATTGAACCATACTGACTACTCCACTAGCAAAGTGCGATGCATACAAAGCGGTACACTGCTAGGGTGTGATGCATACTATTTAGGCAAGGATGGACAAATGTCCGTGACATTTTCCAATTGGTTGTTCATGGAATCTTCTAGAAACTTCTCTTGCACCACTTGCCTCTATGAATTTGCCCAAGGATGAATAAGGGATCTAGGAAATCATTTCCAATCCCTTCTCTTATGGAACCAATTGTAACAAGTGGAATGACACTAATAAAACCCCATAGATGAATCACACCCTTGCAAACACCTATAAATGGATCCCTGATCCAAGAGATCTAGAGGCTGGAATATTGTGAATTGCAAGGAAGTGTTGATAGTTTGTAATTGAGGAGAGAGCATTGTATTCTTGTTGGTGTGATCTTGCTATTTCATGAGGTGAAGAAGGATTGAAGCTGGGAAGATGATGGTGGATCAGACAACTAGGTTGTAATTCTCCTTGCTATTAATAAAGCTCTTCAATTTTTCTCCCATATGATTGTGCAATTGTGAATGTTATCATTTGTGAATGCTATCGTTTGTTCATTATATATCTGATTCTATAATGTTTATGTTGTAATAGATCATGATTCTTTGACGATTCTTTGTTGCTATACTTATGCAGGTACTCTCCAAGTGTGTTAAGTACGAGGAGGAGTTGTAGGATCTGCCAAAAGAGAAAGAGATCAAGTAAGGGATTAAGCGGAAGTTCTAGGTTGGTTCTATTATCTTTCTCTTATCTATTACACATAGAAGAAATGATCCAGGTGGATATTGGTGGCCACCGGCTAATTCCACTTGGATCCCCACCAATGCTTCTTTCAGTTTTTCAGTTTCTTTAATTATAGCACAATTTACTATTTTTAGCAGTTTTTCGAGTCCTAAACATCTGGAGGCATTTCGAGGCCCTAAACGATGCTTTTTAGGAAATCTACTGGCTAGCGATTTTTATCTAAAATTGTCTTTTTTTTCATAGTCCTTCGAGAGATCTTTCCAATGGGCTATCATGCGCGTCAAACGGAGATAATATGACCAATTCATGACCCCAGGAAGATGGTTGTCCAACTCACCCCAACGGGGCCCACAAACTCTTGGTGTTACATCTCCTCGGGTTAGGGTTTTGGTTGTTTAGGGGTTTCTCTTATTGTTCAATAATAAAAAGGCCCTTGAACCTCATTGTAAGAATGTTTAAAGGTAGGTAGCTGCCACATCTCTTCTCAGAGATAAGCTACCATCACCCTAGCTAGTTTATTTCCATTCCTGTTTGTAAGCATGTTTCAATATTTTACATAATGAAATGAAGTATTATTTCCACTGCATCTTTGTGTTTATGGTTATCTCTATAATTTGTTGCATTCCCGTTTAAATCTAGATTATTGGTATCAGAGTGGTCTGGTTTTCTTCTTTGTTTTTCTTTGCATGTCCCCAACGAGGTCAAGATATAAGGAGTTAGGGCTTGAATTGGTTGAACCTTTACAAGATCAGCCTCACATATCCCGACGGCCTCCCATGGCAGATGAAAAGAAAGATGATGGGGCAAGAGATCCTATCAAAATCTTGCTCGAAGAAGCCCTCGAGAGACAAAGGAATGTGATGATGAACAAATTTTCCCAGATCCTTCAGAGGCTACCCAGGGGCGACGCATCGGCTTCCAACAACAACTCTAGAAATGCCACACCATTTAAGGTACAAGTTAATTTTGAAATCCCCATATTCGAGATTTATATAGACATAGATGTTGTCGATAAATGGTTAAATGTGCTAGAGGGTTATTTTTTTTTCCATGATTTTTCTAGTTGGGAAAAGATTATTTTCGCTCTTCTCAAAGCATCCCCCCACGTCAAGGATTGGTGGGAAACCTACTGCAAGCAGAAGGATGAAAGTACAGGCTCACTATTTTCAGTTGCACCGACTTGGAATTCATTCCAGGATGCCATCAAGGAGCATTACTACCCTATCGGAAGCTATGAGGATCAATACATAAAGTGGACCACGCTGCGACAGGGAAGGGACCAAGACGTACCAGAGTTTACCACTATTTTCCATACCCTTCACACAAAGTTTGGTATCAAGGATACAGAGCAGCATTTGGTACTCAAATACTATAGTTGCCTACACAAGTACATCCAAGAAGAAATATAATTCCTGAACATCTCCTTGCTCGGCATGGCATACCGATATGTCATCAAGGTCAACCAAAAGTTTAAACAGAAGAAGCAAGACTTTCGGTTTGTGAATCCGAAACAAGGGAAAGGTGCCCCCAAAGGCGGGGTGGCCCAAGACAACCTGCCAAAGCTACAAGCAAAGAACAGTTTCGTAAAGCCAAAAAAGGACACAAGAAAGTGGTGTGAGTTCCATAAGAGCTCCACTCACAACACAAGTGAGTGTCGGGCCAAACAGTCACTGGTGGCTAAGCTAAAGGATTCAGAATTAGATGCATGTTCTAACTTTGAGTTAGAACCAAATAAGGGAAATGATAAAGGGAAGTAGATTATCGATGTGGATCCGAATGCCACCATTACCACCACGAAGATCCAGAAGGAGGAACCCGAAGATCCAAAGGAGGAGGAGCGTCTCTTCCACTCCTAGATGTGGGTAAAGGGCTCCCCGCTACAGTACAGTGGAAGCCAAAAGAACCTCATTTCGGCAGAGGTCATGAAGCAGCTGGGCTTACCGACCACAGCACATCCACAACAATAAACCATTGAGTGGCTCCACCAAGGACGGGATCTTCCCGTGAGCCAACACTGTCACCTTCCATACAACATCCAGCCCTTAACGAATGAGGTATTGTGTGACATTGCCCCCCTTGAAGTTTGTGATGTGTTATTAGGACAACCATACTTGTGGAAGCGACATGTTGTGTATGAATCAAGGCCTCGTGCTATTATTGTTACTTTGGGAAATAAGTTGTACAGGATACCGGAGGTAGCACCGC
>APFE030943842.1:118581-150771 GCA_000404065.3 Pinus taeda | reverse complement strand
TTCACCTCCAAGATGACCTGTTATGCCACCTGGGTCACCTTTATGTTCCTTCAAGCGAGAGTGCCAAGATGATTTTGGAAGCACACTACAGTCAGGCTGTTGAGCATTTCGGGGTCGAAAAAATGGTTGCAGTACTGCAGAAGTATTTCTATTGGTTGAATATTCAACAGGATGTCGGGAAGTATGTCATATCATGCACTACCTATGCCATTGCCAAACTGACCATCAAGAAGCAAGGCCTCTATACCCCACTTCCAACCCCTAGTTGACCTTGGGAATTCATCTCCGTGGATTACATGTTAGGCCTTCCTTCCACTAAGCATGGAAATGACTATGTTTTTGTGGTCATCGAGAGGTTCTCGAAGATGGCCATTATGGCGGCCTGTAAGAAGAATATCACAATAGAATCCACTACTAAAATCTTCTTTGAACAAGTGTGGGTACACTTTGGGATCCAAAATTCTATCATCTCAGATCGAGATCTCACTAAGTCCATAGCCTTCCATCCTCAAACTGATGGCCAGACAGAGGTTGTCAATAGGATGATCGTACAGATTCTGTACATGTAGAACTCAAAGCATCCACGCACATGGAACGAGAGCCTCCCCTATGTTCAGCATAGCTACAATCGGGCTTTCCACAGCTCAATTGGACACAACCCTTTTCAATTGGGCTTGGGATTCTAGCCATTATGTCCCATCAATGTGACCCTCCCATTTGCAGCTACTCAAGCAGATTCGGCTCATGTCCTTTTCGAAACAGATAAGGCAAACAACTTCATTGAGCACATCCAACATATTCGCTAGTACGTCCATGACATTCTGGAGAAATCAAATGCCAAGTACAAGCAGCGACATGATTAACATCGGGTGCCACACAAGTTTCAGTTGGGCAACAAATTTTGGTTGCATTTGCAAAAGGAACGCCTTACCGGATCCTATCAGAAAATTAGACCAGTCCAATATGGTCCTTACATCATTACCAAGGCTGTGGGAGACAATGCATTTGAGCTCAGCATTCCCCCATTCCTTGGCCTACACCCAATGTTCAATGTGGACCACCTTCGACCATACTTTCCACCATTACTAGACACATCCAACATTGCATAACAACTCACACCCACAGAGTTAGATCCATATCGCATGGAACAAGCTACAACTGATTGGATCATAGACACATAGATCAAGCACACTTTTTAGTAGAATTTCCAACTGTATCGAGTTGTCAAAGGAGGCCAAATCCTTCACCAGGGCAAGTGGCTCACCACAGACCAAGTTCAGCAGAAGTTCGCTCATCTCATGGAGGAACTCAATGCAAAGGGGACCATTGCTTCCTAAGGGGAGAGGAATGATCTAGGTGGATATTGGTGGCCACCCAATAATTCCACTTGGATCCCCACCTGTGCTTCTTTCAATTTTTCAGTTCCCTAAATTATAGCATAGTTTACTACTTTTAGCAGTTTTTCAGGTCCTAAACTTTCAGAGCCATTTTGAGGCCCTAAACGACATTTTTTGGGAAATCTACTGCCAGCGATTTTCTATCTAAAACTGTCTTTTTTGTTGTAGTCCTTGGAGATATCTTTCCAACGGGCTATCAGGCACATCAAACGGAGATAATATGACCAATTCATGACCCCAAGAAGTTGGTTGTCCAACTCACCCCAACAGGGCCCACAAACTCTTGGTGTTACATCTCCTCAGGTTTGGGTTTTGGTTGTTTAGGGTTTTCTCTTATTGTTCAATAATAAGAAGGCCCTTGAGCTTCATTGTAGGACAGTTTAGAGGTAGGTAGCCACCACATCTCTTCTCAGAGATAAGCTACTATCGCCCTAGCTAGTTTATTTCCATTCATATTTGTAAGCATATTTCAGTATTTTACATTAATGAAATGAAGTATTATTTCTACTGCATCTTTGTGTTTATGGTTATCTCTGTAATTTGTTGCGTTCCTATTTAAATCCAGATCAAGAAATCATTGAATTGCTTTAAATTGTTGTTTCTAGGGTAGCTACCAAACCTGGAGGGCTGAAATTCTTTAGGAATACTAGTTTTCCCAGAAACAATAATCCAATTCTTCAACTCGTTTTCCTTGACTTAAGGTTGCATATGCATCTTTCAAATCTATATCTTTATCATATTGTTCAATGTAGCTCTCATGCAATACTGAGTTATGCTTAAGTATAGCAGATGCATTTATAATTGGTCTGGATAACATGTCTACAACTTTATTGTGTATGCCCTTTTTATATCGAATGACTAAATGAAACTGTTGTAGAAAAACCATCCATCTATAATGTACTGATTGTTGCAACTTAGTTTGGGAGTGTAGATATTGAAGTGGTTGATGATCAATATGTATAACTATCTCCTTGCCCATTAAGTAATGTTTCCACTTTTTCACACTTTGTTCTAATGCATACAATTCTTTATCATATGTGGGATAATTAACTACTACAAAATTAAATGTCTCAGAGTGATAACATATGAGTTTACCATGTTGTATTAACACTGCTCCCATGCAATAGTCACTGACATCTGTTTGGATCTCAAATGGTCTTTGAAGATCAGACAGTGCTATTACTTGTGTTGTACTAATCTTTTCTTTCAAGGTGTCAAAGGCTTTCTTCTATTTTCATCCCCACTGAAACACCTTATTTAATCTTCTTAAAGCATGTCAAGGAGCTACAATTAGGGAAAGGTTAGAAATGAACTTTCTCCAATATTGTGCTGCTCCTAAGAAGCTTCTAACTTCTATTGCAGATTTGCGTTTAGGCCAGTTTACAATGACTGCCACCTTAGAGGGATCTATCTTCAATTCACCACCCCCTACTATATGTCCCAAACAATTCAAAGATGTTTTTTCGAATTCACATTTAGAGAGTTTAACATAAAGTTTTTCTCTTTTCATAACATCTAGTGTCTATTTAACATGCTTTAAATGTTCTTCCCATGTTTTGCTAAGTATAAGTATGTCATCTGGATATACAATAACAAAATCATCAAGAAAAGTTTTGAGTACATCATTCATTATTCTCATGAAAGTAGTAGGAGCATTGGTTAAGCCAAAAGGTATAACCAACCACTCATACAATCCCTGCTTTGTTTTCAAAGAAGTCTTCCATGCATCTTGTTCTGCAACTCTGACCTGATGATCTCCACTATGCAAGTCTAACTTGGAAAAATAAACAGCTTCTTTCAATTGATCTAATAGGTCATATATGTGAGGAAGGGGATAATTTTTTTTTATTGTTATCTTATTCAGTTCTTGGTAATCAATGCACAATCTCCACGAGCCATCTTTCTTCTTCACCAAAACGATTGGAGACCCACATGGTGATGTGCTAGGTCTGATGAATCCCTTCTCAAGCAACTCCTGCACCTACTTCTTAATTTCTACATTCTCTAAAGAAGACAACCTATACATTCTGATGTTAGGAAATGGAGCATCTTGCTGCAAATTAATATCATGCACGATTTCCTTTTTGGGTGGAAGACCTTTAGGTTCTTGAAACAAGACATCATATTCTGAAACAACTTTTTCTAAATCAACTTGTTGTTTAGCATCACAGCCCTCAGTAAAAATTGTGTTCATGAATTTACAATTCATTTCATCTACCCTGAGCTTATGAGAGTGTAGTAATTTTTGAGATTATGAGCCCTTACAAAGTATTCGATTCCATATTTAATGAGTAGATACTGGTTCTCATCTCTATAGAAAATAGCTTTTCTATCATACAAGTAAGGACTTCTTAAAACAATTCCACATATATCCAGAGGAACTATATCTAACTCAACCTCATCTACAAATGTTGACCCAAAAGAAAACTTAAGTTTACATCGTCTAGTCACTTGTAGTTGTGCTTTATCACTTAACCAACATAATGGGTATGGTTTGTCATGAGGTGTAGTTAGTAATCCCATCTTCTTTACAATTGCTTTAGAAATTAAATTTACTTGTGAGCCACTATCAAGCAAAGTATCAATCTTTTGATGTTTGGAAATAACTCGAATGTGGAAAAGCTCATGTCTTTTTCTCTCATTTTCTTTAGCATTAATAGATTATGCAGAATTACTAGTAGATGCTTCAGAATTTTTTCCTTTTATACTTGTGGCTACAATGGTTGTTTCATCTCCTAAGTCTGGCCCCAAATCTTTCTAAATAGATGCAGTAGTCTTCTTCTTCTTTCCCTTGAACTTCTTAGGTCTCATCTCCGGATGCAGAATCCAACAGTGCTCATCATCATGCCCATCCTTCTTATAGTGAGTGCATGAAGACTTACTTTTCTTTGTAATGTCGGCCTTCCTCTCTTTCCATTTCTATTTTCTTTTCTCCTTATTCTTGCTTGCAATGGGCTTGGATGATCCTCCAACTTCTGGGTTCCCATTCTTTCCTCTAGCTTCTAGATGTGTAGCTTAAACAGATACCTCATCTATATTAGTGGGATTAAACATGAGGATAGTGTGCCTCATGTATCTGTGTAAACCACCTGTGTACTTCAACAAAGTCTTAGGTGAGTCTAATGAAATTCCTAGAATCAAAGCTCTTTTCCTAAATTCTTGGGCGTAACCTTATACAATTTTCCCTTTCAATTGGTGAAGAGTTTGCCAGCTCATCGTGGCTTGTTGCATGTAAGCTAGTGGATAGAACTACATTTTGATTTCAGAAACAAATTCACTCTAGACAGAAAGAATCTTACCATGTTTCTTCATGTCAGCTTGTGTCCTGCCTTCCCACCATACCAAGGAAGTGCCTCCAAGGCGTAGGTTGGCCAGCTGAATCTTACTCTTGTCTGATTTGATACTCTGCACTTTGCAATAAATATCAATTTGTCTTATCCAATTATCCAGCTTCTCTGCATTCAACTCTCCATCATATATTGGTAAATCAAATTTAACATCTAATTTAATCAAAGATGTCTTCTTTCTATGTTCAGGGCTATTAGGAGGTGTGAGAAAGTTTTCTTCTTTCCCTTTGCCTTTTGAGTGGTCATGGAGGTGAGATTCTTCTTCTCCTTTTTCTTTGAAGTGTGATGGATCTTCATCTTCACCTTTCTTAAACTCCCTGTACATTTCCTCTACCATGGACCTCATGGCCAGGAAACTATCTATGAGTTGGGGGTCTAGTCCTAAGGGACTTTCTTTTGACATTTTCTTCTTAGGATAGACTCTTCCAATTTCTGGGTTAGTTTTGACCAACTCTCCTTCTCCTAATTTAAGCTTTGATCTAGTTAGCATTCAACAACAAAATCCAGCACAAGCTTGTCTAAGCTTAACAACCTAGGAGCTTTGATACCACTTGATATGAAATCACTCGTGAATGATCTTAGTTAATTAATGAAGGTATTACAGACTTATGTGCTAGGGGATGTGTATGTTATTTTATGCAACAGATCAATAATATTGCCAAATACACAGACACTAAAACAGTAAGAGAACATAATAAGCAAACACATAAACACAACAAATTTAATAAGGAGTTCAGCCAATCCTCTTGAGCTACGTCTGTTGGTCAAGCCTTCAGTGGTGGCCATTCTATTGTGTTTTAAAAAGTAGAGTTTTACAAAACTAAGCTCAAATTGAGTCTCACTTAGAAAATAATGATTAGTAGGGTTGTACTTGGATCCCCTAAGTCTCTAAAGTACATAGACTCCCCTTACTAAATCTCAACCTCAATTGGTCTCAGTGGTATGAGTCCAATTTGGTACTCAATATCTGACAGGTATAAACAGAGGAGTTTCCTAAACCTCTCAAGCCTTCTCTAGAGTTCACAGGCTCTTGGACTCTCTCTCTGTCTTTATCTGTCGATGCTGCCTTTGCTTTATAGGTTAGCTCGACTTCTCTATTCTCTGCAATTTTTTTTCCTCTCTCTCTCTTTGTTCTCTTTTACTGCTTCTTCTCCTCCCTGGTTTCTCTGTTTATTCGTGGCTTAAAGCCAATATGCTCCCTGACTGTTCGTTTCTACTTCCAGGTTGTCTGGATCTCCTACCTCTATCCGCTAGAATTCCCCTGCTCTACATCATCATCACTATAACGCTTCACATAGAGGTGCCCACCTATTTCCTCGTGAACTGAATGTTAGTTCTCTTTGAACAGGCGTTATTTTCGTTGCTTCAAGATCACTCATGAAACTGTTACCTCTGCCAACTCATCGATCATGCTGGATCTCAAATCTTATTCGCCTCAACCTATTTCTCTGTCGAATCTGGTCATCCATTGGATTTCTTCTCCACCGTTGATCCAGGCCTCTAAATCCTACGGTCTCTATCCATATCACATGGGTAAGTAGCATGCCCTTTACCCGTGCAATGAGAGTGGTTTTCTCTCTCATCCGCTGGATGTGTGTCACCCATTGTATGGAATTGCACAAGACTTGACCGAACTCACTTACCACTTGAGGGCCTTTTGATATCCTATCGGTTTTAGCGTGGGGCCCACCTTCTAACGAAATTAGAAATTTCCATGTGATTCTATACTTTTCCCCATGACCAAGCGTTCGGGGCTTTCCTTCACTAAGGGGAACGCCCTGTGATACGTGATTAGCACTAATCGTGTATCAAAAACTACCTCTATTTTTGGATCTGACTTCCCATTTTGCCAGTTTGTGCCAGCATGCAGTTACCATGGGCCAACGGTCTTCACGCTTGAGTGAGGGTCCTCGTTGCTCCGTGCTGACCACAAATTTTCATTGTCGAGAGGTTACTTCTGATAAGCTCGCCATCCATAGCACTTTAAAACTTTGGTATGAGTTTTACAAAGTTCAGTAAACTATAAGAGTGTTTAAGGATCCAATTCAAATTAGGTGCATACCAACAAAACCCTCAATCATCAGCCCTTTTGGTAATAACCTGTAAGCAAATCACAGTGTCACCTGAGGTGATTATGGGAGGTTCTAGAACCATGTCTCTGTAGCCTTGAGGGATACCGCAATGTGGGAATTTTTTACTTTCCTTATGCTTTAACACTTATGAGCTACTTCACATTCATGAACTACTTCGCACTTATAAATTACTTTGTAGAATTACATTCCTCATTTAAACATAACATAAACATCCATAAACTTCATAGTACTAACATAAAGTGTGAATGATAAGAAAAATGCATGAAGACACATATTTACCATGGTTCATCCCAATGTAGGACTACATCCATAAGAACTGTTTCTTATAATAGATAATTTGGTACAACAAACAGTTATTCACCTGTGCACATAATTACAGGTTGTCTTCTCACTAAGTTGCAGACCCATGCCTCTGTGCACTTAGCTAGAGAGCGTTGCCCCTTTCTCCAAAGTACACATCACAAAAATGCAATCATAAACATATATATGGATTCAATAATTCCTTCCTTCTTTAATTCATACCTATATATACTATTACACTAAGGGATTACATTGCTACATTTCCATGGACCCAATACCATGGTTTCCAAAATATAAGGGACTATGGTCCAAAACCCTTCAAATATTATATGCTTTCAGAAAAAGGGAAGGGCTTCGCTGCAAGCCCCTATATTGCGCGGTGAGTTTGTTGTGTGGTCCTTATTGTGCTTTGCTACTCGGTTCACTTGACACTCCACAACATCCATTCTACTGCACTCCACAAAATTTGGATTCCTTGCCCAAAATCTAGCCATGTTTGGTTGCACCCAACAAGAGGTAGAGATTCTCTAGAAATAGATGAAGTTTAAAATAATCTTTACCTAGTCTTATGATCCCTTAGAGACTATTTCTAAGCTAAGGCTAGAACAAAAAACTACACCTTATGCACACACACTAAGACCATAAATAGAACAATACATGAATCAAGAGCGGTGGAAAGAAAATACATTGCAAGAAGAAGAAGAACATGTTTTCATTTCAACAACATTACAAACTCCAACTCCACAAGAGAAGCAGGCTAAGAGAGTAACATAAAGTTTTCCCCCTTTTGTTTCAAAATTTCAAGACATAGATTTCATAATGATTAAAAAGAGACAAAAAACTAATCTTCTTGAAGAACATTTTCAGGAAGAAAGTTCACAGGAACAAACAACATTGCAAATTATAGGTCCTCATGCTACAACTTTTCGAAGAATTGAGGAGATTTTCTCAAGTTGTCCTGTATCCTTAGTTTGTCAAAGTGAATTAGAAACATATTAGACATAAGAGCCAACTCAGAGTGAAATAGAACCAAGTATTTTTGCCAGATATATGGATATTAAAAGGAAAAATGAAGCATTAAAGGCCACTACCAATTTTGAATTTTGAAAGTAGACTTCAGCTTCTCAACACAAACTTCTTTCTGCACTTGATACTAAGAAAGCAAAATTTCAAATGGTCCTCCTAGAACCCAAAGTCTCATTCCCTAGGACTATAGAAGATTATAGTAAATCTATTTTTTATTTTGATACTAAACAAATTCATGCTATTGGCAAGATTCATTTACACAAGCAAGCTCAAGAAATTATTTATTCCACTCTGACTATCTCAGCTATGGCAGCATCCAAGCTGCAAGTTTCATTAAATAATATTCAATCATATATAAAGTTGGAAAAAATATCATCTCTGGCTAAGAATACTAAGATTAAATCTTTAGAATATCTAGTGATTAAGTTAAGATATGATCCTAGTGATGTGAACGCAACTGAAGAAATTATCAAGAGCAAAAATGTTGATATCTTAGCATTAAGGAAGCAACTTAAACTCCCTACTACAGAGGATCCACAAAATAAAGAAGTTGGAGAATTGGAAGAGGAGAAATAAAACATGTTCATAATCATAGTTGAACATAATATGCAAATAAAGAAGATGGAGACTGGGTTGGAGAAATTATTAAAAGAAAAATAATAGCAAGCTAATGTATCAACAACTATTCTGATAGCAAGAACTTCCATTATAGGTACTTGAACAACAAGAACTTGTATTACAACAACAATTACACAAAAAAACATAGTCCATTGATTCAACAATTCGTTTAGCTAAAGCTATGGGAGAATTGTCATTAAAGGACCAAGATATTGAAAAGTTAAAACATTAACTTAATAGTCCTCAAGACAAAAAAATCAAAACTAACAATGGTTACTTGGAAAAAATACAAAAGACTCGTAAGTTGACTTAGAGAATAGTGGCCCCTAATAATGACTCTACTATTGGTCAAACTATTACACAAACTAAAAAAAATATTTGGTTGGATATCAATCAATCCATGAGTCAATGATGGCCTTCAATAGAAATCATTTTTGAATAAGAACAATTATAGGGGAAATCAAAAGAAGCAATAGTAGAAGTGAAGAAGGACATGGGTCACAAACCAGGAGATGCAACAATAATAATTAGGATTTTAAATTCAAAAACAAAAGAAGATCTTGAATATTATGAGATTGAAGACAAAACTGAAACCATTCTCGAAGTCAGGAGGATACTTACCAAGAGGAATTTAATGGTGCAATTAGAAAACAAGTGTCATAATCTAGAAGTTCACATCAATAGTTTGCATAAAAAATTCAATGTTCTACATCAGAAAGGACTTCCAGGTTTGTGAGGGGTAGGAGACAGACTAGCTCATCTTGAGGAATACCAGTGTAGGTTGCATTCTATAGCTTTAGATAAATCAAAATTTGCTAAGATCAAGGGAAACGTTACAAGAAAAGCTTTTATTGAAGGATTGAGCTTTGATTTACTAATATAGCATGAGATTAGACACTTGTTCATAGTCAAGCCAACCTTTCAGAAATACACTAAAGTGGATGAGACTTACAGGAAATTGATAAATTTTTCCATTCCTCATTAAGATAAATGGGAAAAAATATGTCAGCTCATTGATTGAAAAAAAATATATATTTTCAACAACAAGATGAAAGTTTGTAGGAGAAATATAACTAGCAAAAACAACAAAATAACCAACCACAATTATCAGCATAAGCATCAAGTTATGTGCAAGATGTCCAAGTAGTTCAGATTTTCTATTTTTTAGTTCTATTTTTGTAATTAGTTTCAAAAAGATATTTTGTAAATAAATCTTGATTTCTAAATGAAGATATTTTGAAGAAAGCTATATAAAAACTTTGTAGCTCTAAGTATGAAGGGTTGAACCCTTGTGATAGACTAGTAAGAAGAATTGTAACTCACTTAGATTTTTTAAGATTAATAGAAGGATTCTAGATTCATCTTGAGGCAACTTATGTTCCTGTGAGTAATTTGTTTTCTATTATATCTCCATTTTTCATATCTCTCATATGTTTGAAATTAATGGGAAAATATGGGTAAGATAATATTGAATATCAATCTACCTAAAAAACCCTTTGAAGTTATAATCAATTACAAAGATTATTTAATTAAAACTTTTCTTTTAATTAGTCCTTTGAATATTTTAATTGTCACTTCCCTTTAAGTTTTAAATATATTATTTTTTGTCGTAACAAGATTTTCATGAATCATCTTTATATGATTAGTTAAATATTTAGTTAGAAGATTGAATGAATCATGTATTTTCTTAATTTCAACCTTACATATCATTTCAAAGCTAAAATTGTGTTAAGGTGAAGAATCAGCCCTTTTAGTGTATCATTATTAATGAAGAGTATGCACCTGTTTAATAGTTTAAAGAATTGGTAATCCAAAAATCCAAAGTAAAAAAAACATTTTAGATGCTCTCACACAATTCCTTAACCTAGAATTATCTACAAAGGAACAACATCACATTGGTGTCGTTGTCAGGGAACGACAAAATTTAAATTATGTTTCCCTTTGGACAACAAATAGGCTTTGCTTTTAACAGTGAATAAAAGATAACTGGGTTAAAATATTTCACCTAGCGATTCCACAAAATAAATCTAGCTTCAAGCAATCACACTAGATCTCACTCAAATCCTCATATTTATTCTCCATTATAAAATCCAAAGAAGCTAGTGAGAGTTGCCTCTTTAAGATGAATATTGGAAAATTCTACTTCTGCCTGTGTTTCACTTCCACCTAAAATTGTTTCAGAGACTGGACCTTTTAGACCTGTTTCAATTCCCCCTGAACTGTCAGATCTGCCACCAAAATTGGTAGAGATTTTATCCAAAGTGGTTACATTGGGAACGGGATCCCCCAAGGAGAGTTTTGGGGTTAAAAACCCATGTTTTGGGTCATGTTTTGTAATGAAGTGTAAAGTTTCTGCATTTTGTGGTCGCAGAGGGTGAAGGTGTCATGAGTCATAAAGGGTTGTTCACCCTTTTTTTGTAAAGTGTAAAGTCGACTGTAAAGATCTACCCATGGTTTGCAGACCATGGGATTATATAAAAAGAGCTAAGTAAGCTCTAAGTAGTGATAAGTTGTATAAGAAGTAGGAATTCTTGAGCGATGAAGAGAGAAGTTGAAGTTTCGAGTCTTAGTGTAGGTAGAGGCTCTGCAGCTGAGTGCATAGAGGCCTAGGGTGGAAGTCCACAACTAAGTGTGTGGACCCCTGGAGCTATGTGCACAGGGCAGATAGAGTCTATAATCATCTGGAGATATCAATAAAGAGAAGTATTCTACAAATTATGTGTATTTGTTTCATGTTTTATTGTATCTTGTCCTATTGTGTATTAATTTCATTTATAATGATTATGTGGTGTGCTAATGTATGTAATTATGTTGGTTAATTGAACGTAGCTAAGGATATCTGTTTATGTGATGCTAGCTGTGATTGTTTAATAAGATAAGTAAGACACTTAAGCTAGTTTGGTAATCTACACAATACACTACCCTAGCAACGTGAAAGTACCTGAACCACAGGTTAGGGCTGTGGGAAGGCAAATCATATGCCTTCATGGAGGTACTGAATGGTGGAATAAAGGGCTAGACTAACAGAGCCCTAGAACTTAATAACAAGTGCGAGAGTAGGAATAGAAGGAATAAACCGACATCACGACCATCTCAGGGTGTGAGAAATTGGTTCCAACATCCTCCCATACTACTTCAGGTGAGACTTTGGTCCGCACTCTGCGGGTTGATGCTGAAAGGGCCAACAGTGTAGGGATTTGTTTGGCTAACTAACGTTGAACCTAGGTCAGGCCCGACGCAGCCAACAAATGGTTCTGTTGCTGAGACGAGAATCTACTTAAGAGATGTGTGATGTCGTATCACTGGACTCCAACTAAGAAAGAAATTGGAGATTGGTTGGATAGGAAGATCCACGAATTCACGATGTAAGAGAACAAAAACCCATGACTAACACAGGAATAGTGGCTGGACAGGAACCTATATATAGAAATCCACGAGATCTTTTTATATTCCTTTTCGATTGAGCTATACGAGTGGATTGCGAAGCTAGTGGATAACCAAGGAAGGTGGATACCTAACGGTCCTATTGTTTGGACCCCAGAGTTAGTACAGAGACTAGAAGCCTCAAAGGATAAGATTGCCCACATTGTTGATCATTGGTTGGATCACATCATAGGAGGATTTGTGACTAAATTCGCGGTTGATACCTCAGTCAGCTACGAGGAGAAGTGACGTTTTTTATAAGGTTCGTGAGGTAAGCACTTAAAGTCTTTGAATATTTGGATTAAGATGTTATTGTGTGAAAAATGGGTTATCCAGCTATCCTGATGTTCAGAGCTACACGAAACAGAAATACTTACAGGCACGAAGGGAGAAGGGTCCAAAATATAGTCCATTAATTTCACCTCCGCTGGGGGACAAAGAGGGAGTAGCATAGGTTTCTCCATGAAGTGTTATTCAATTAATAAGACAGGGATTCCTGTGATTGCCACCTCCACCCAAACCACCTCCAACTTCACCACCATCACCTGCGACTTCACCCATACCATGACCGCCTCCACTGTAGTTCAACATGGAAAATTAGTGAAGCTACCTTTGTTTAAAGGCTTGGGAAATGAGGACCCAGAACAGTTCTGGTTTGTTGTAAAGGCTGTGTGGGAAGCTCAGGGCATTACAAATGATCACATGAAGAAGGAAACACTTGTTAGTGCTCTACAAGATCACGTGCTAACCTGGTACATTAAAAACTTTAATGATAACCAAAATGTTGGAGTGACATACATCTAGACCACGCTAAACAAAGAATTCAGTAGGCATAAATTTAAGGCACAGTCGATTATGTGGTTCAAGGAAATTGCGATGAAACCAGCCGAGACACCTTGGGAATTATATTAGAGAATGAAGTGTAAAATCCGTGAAGCTAATATGAACATAAGAGATGGACAAGACCATAAATGGCTCATGGATTCACTCCTACCACACCTAAGGTTTGTGATATCACAACAAAAGATAATGACTCAGGTAGAGGCCTTGGAGATTGCAATGAGACTACGTGAAACACTGATGTAGGATCTGAATCTGTGGGTTCAATAGATCCATGTGCAGTTTAAAAATATTTTCCTTGAAATGCAAGGCTTGAAGAAAGACAAAACAATTCGACTGGAGGTGTGTGACGAGGTATGGTGCCTGAAATGTAAGGGTCACGGGCATGTCAAAGACCATTGCTTGGTCTTTGCAAACTACATTGTAGGAGTGAGACTGATGCCATCGAGCCCGGAATCTCAAGCAGGACTGAGCGTGGGTCCTATGTTGTGGTGTGCTATATGCCAGGTAGCAGGAAAGCATATGACAGATAATTGTCATTTGTTGAAAAAGTTTGTACAAACACCGCAACAACTGTTCTACAAATTCTGTTGGTTGGTAAGGCATCATGAGAACAACTGGAAAAGCTATTAATTGATGATGGATAGAACACTCACATATAACGTTCAAGTAGAAACGCAGCCCCATGACCAGAGTGCGGGGATGGCATGAATAGGATTCTATGGATCAGATGAGGCTGAGGCAGAGGAGGACCTGATAGAGGTTGGAGACAGCTAATCTAGTACAATTGCAGAGGACCGTGAAACTATGCCCACAATTGTACTAACCCAACATGTCCATCGTTCAAATATTGCACTTTGTTTGATCATGAGACAAAATACTACCCTACACTGATAGCAAGGATATGAAACAAAGGGGTGCCACCACCTCAGCCAACTCAAAACCTAGAGGTGATGAGGCCTGAGCCTTGTGAATAGGATCCAATGTGAATATAGTGCTCCAAAGTGGGATTGCAACAGTGGATGATAAGGGGAAAAAACCCAAAGACAATTCATGGGTTTGCAAAGCTCCGATGAACGAAGCTGAATTTGATTTGGAGCGAGCACGCGAAACATTCATCGAAGAAAATAAGAGCTTCACTGAGGCATCCACCTCAGGAAGCAAGGATAAGCTTGATCAGGAAATGGACCCTTCTATGCTTACAACCTTTCTAGATACCTGCATGAAGTTTTTGCATGACAATAAGGATATGAAGAGAATACAGGAGCTTCTAAATAGATGTGCCAGACATACTCTGGGTGAACTGCACATGGTAAGAAAGATTGGTAATTATAAAAAAAGGATAGGACAAGAGATGAGGTTGACTGTGTAGATAGGAGAATATGAAATGGATCAGGATATTTTGGATCTGGTGTCAGATGTGAACGTCCTACCAAAGAATACTTTGGAATCGATGGTAAGACCCATGCTGCAGTGGTCTTTGAATTAGTTAAGGATGGAAAATCAACAGAAGATAACCCCTATGGGGTGGATGCAATGAGGGACTATAGATATTGAAGGCACAAGCACATTGGCTGAATTTGAGGCAATAGAAATTGTAGATTAAAAAAACCCTACCCTGTGCTCCTTAGCAATGATTGGGCTACTGATATAAACCAGGGAATCAACCCCAAGAAGCGAAATACGATATTTGAAAAGAAATCACTCCATGTAATAGTACCCCTAGATCCTACCAAAAGGATCGCGCTATACTGAATTAGTTTGTGATTATGAGAGTAATAATGATTTGGACTGTATATATAAGATAACAGCGTGAGACCAAGATTTGGTGAATCCAATAGTGGATGGACAAATTACATGGGATAACGAGAGTTCCTACACTTGAGACTCTGATGAAGTAACCACCCTAAGCTGTAACATGATGACCTGGTTGTTGTGTTGTGTCTCGTCAGAGGTAAGAAATATGCCCATTTATGATGGTATGAATGTTGTAGATATGTTTTTCGATGCATTTAAGAGGGAGGTACCAGAAAAGCAGTGCTTCCCGGCTTTGGACTGGGCATTGGACTCTACACCCACAAGATGGTGGGGTACGCACAAGGGTAGCTTTGATGACTGGCGCAAATGTGGGAGCATGATGAGAAAATGATTTGGGAAGCCAAAGGTATGATTGACAATCAAATATGATGGGAAGGACGATCTGTGCACACACTTAGCCAAGTGGGCTAAGGCTTATGGAGCGAAGCCCTAACCTAAATGGGTGCACTTTTTCTATCACACCTTGGATGTCATCCCAATGAATTGGTACTTGGAAATAGAGCTCTACCATGGTACAGGTGAATGGGATGTTCTGCACGAAGGTTTCATAATGACATTCAGCTTTGAAGATAGGTTTGACTATATTGATGAAGCACTACAAGAAGTGAAAGCAGGAATCTTTAGGATACTGCAGGATCCTTTGGACCTTATTCAACCCAATTTGACTACTTCACTGAGTCACACATTGGAATGCTATAACATGACAACTGAAGAAGAAGATGAGGATCCACTAAAGATTAACATCCATGAAACAGAAGGTCACTGTGAAGTTGAGGGACCATAAACTAAGAATCCTGATATAACCGTGCCAGTAAAAACGAAACAGGTAAATATTGGTATGGAGGCAAAACCCAAATTTGTGAAGATTGGAGATTACGGGGATGATGTGATGGTGGATAAGGTCGATGAATTGCTTCATGAATACCAATATTTGTTCCCTACCAAGTTTACGGATCTAAAAGGGATAATAGGGTACCTAGTTGTTATGAAGATCACATTGAAGCCCAATACAAAGCCAGTTAAACAAAGACCTTACCGTCTCAATCCAAAGTATAAGCAAAAGGTATGCTTAGAGCTAGACAAGATGCTTGCAGTGGGCATCATTGAGCCCATAGAAGAATCTGATTGGGTAAGCCCAATGGTGGTACAGGAAAAGAAGCAGAAGGATGAAATAAGGATATGTGTAGATCTCAGGAAGTTGAATGACGCTTGTGTACATGATCCTTTCTTGACTCCATTCACTAATGAACTGTTGGATAATGTAGGTGGACAAGAAGAATATTCCTTCCCTGATGGGTTCTTTGGGTGCCATCAGATGAAAATCGTGCCAGAGGATAGGAGCAAGACGACCTTCGTGACTAAATGGGGATGTCTTTAGTACATTGTAATGCCTTTTGGATTGAAGAATGTGCCTGCGATTTTTTCATATAGTTGTTATTGCGTTCAAGGAATTTATTCATAAGTTCCTGGAGTGTACTTTGATGATTAGACTATGTTTATGCTAGTGAAAAACCATGTCACAGGTTTGCTCCTGATGCTAGATCCCTGTCGAAGATACCAGATCGCACTCAATCTGAAGAAATGCTTGTTTTGTGTTCGTTTTGGGACCCTACTCAATCATGTGGTTTCTAGATAGTGACTGATGGTAGATCCCATGAAGATCGCGGTGATACTTAACTTAGAAGCACCAAGGAGTGTGAAACATTTGTGCGCTACCCTAGGACATATTGGATATTACATAAAGTTTATCAAATGCTATGCCCAGATCACCGTGCCTATGGAAAACTTGTTGAAAAAGGATTTCACATTCTGCTGGAACAAGGACTGTAAGAAAATATTGGATGTATTAAAAGAAAAGATGGTCACCAGGCCGATCCTAGTCTTCCCAGATTGGAAGAAGGAGTTTCATGTACATGTCGATGCGTCATGTATAACATTGGGAATAGTATTGACACAGGTTGGAAGAGGAGACTTGGACCATCCTATACCACTTGCAAGAAGAAGGTTATCCAAGGTAGAGAAGAACTATTCCACTATCGAGTGCAAAGGGTTAGCCATGGTATACGCGCTCTAGAAGTTTAGACACTATTTTCTAGGTGGCTATTTTAATATGTATACGGATCATTCCACATTAAAATACCTGGTCAATAAGCCTATGTTAGGGAAGAGAATTTGTAGGTGCTTGTTATTGTTCCAAGAGTATGATTTTGAAGTTATTATGAAGCCTGGATGACCGAACATGGGACCACACCACCTGTTGTGCATCGAAGTAGGGAAAGAGCCCACTAACTTGGAGGAGGGATTGCCTGATGCACAAATATTTGTAGTGCGTGCCACAGATGGTCATTTTGAAGATATCATACACTTCCTAACGGCAGGAACTACCCTAGAAGGATACACCATCTAGCAAAAGGAGTTAGTGGTGCGCACAACAAAATTTTTTGTCATTGTCAGGCATCTGTACAAAATGGGGTCTAATGAGATATTGCGACAATATGTACTGGAGTTTGAAAGTAGTAGTATCCTCATAGACGCTCATGGGGGTGCTGCGTGAGGACATTATGCAGGGAGAGCGACCACGCAGAAGATTCTACATGGACGGTTGTGGTGGCCAACCCTACGTCAAGATTCAAAATCTTACTGAAAAGCGTGTGATGTGTGTCAAAGGACTAGCAAGCCATCATGGAGGGATGAGCTACCTCTAAATCCATAAATGACATTACAACCCTTTGAGAAATGGGCGATAGATTTTGTCGGACCCATTCAGCCCTAAGGGAAGAAGACAAGACCGAGGTACATTATCACCGCAACGGAGTATTTGACTCGATGGGCAGAGGCACAACTTGTAAAGGATTGTATAAGCACAACTACTGCAAAGTTCCTTTGAGTATGTACGGACACGATTTGGGTGTCCAAATATTTTGATGAGTTACTATGGTATGCACTTTCTGAATGAGATGATTAGCACCCTGACGGAGCAATTTTAGGTATATCACCAGAAGAGCATGCCTTATCAGCCGTAGGCTAATGAGACAGTGCAAGCATTCAATAAAGTACTAGAGAATGTGCTGACAAAGGTTTGCAATGCTCATAGAAGTCATTGGGACCTATGCATACCCACAGTACTATGGGCGTATTGGATGACATGCAAGAAGTTGACTAGAAAAACACCATTTAGGCTTGTATATGGTGTCGAAGTGGTGACGCCCATGGAATACATTGTGCCTAGTCTCCGTGTAGTGGCACTCACAGGTATGATGGATCGTGGAGCCCTAGAGGAGAGACTTTTGCAGTTGGCTGAGCTGGAGGAAAAGAGATTTCTAGCGGGATTTCACCAACAGGTCGAGAAGCAGCGCGAAAAAGCATGGCATGATCAACACATTAAGCTGAGCACCTTTAAGGTAAATGACCTAGTTTTGTTATATGACAACAAGTTTGATAAGTTTCCATGTAAATTTAGAATGCACTGGTTAGGGCCCTATGTCATTAAGGACATTATCGATGGAGGAGCGGTACAACTAGTCAAATTGAATGGAGATCTCTTCCCAGGAAAGGTGAAAGGTAGTCAATTGAAGCCATACACTAGTGGTCTAGCCATGTGACTATATGAAGGTAGCCTAGTCTTACCGCTCCAGGAACCTAAAAGGAGGCAAGGGACGATAAAATACACTTCCCGAGTTGGGGAGCTGCATGATTAGAGGATTGCGCGAGGTGAGGAAGTGTCACGAGGTTCACGACAGCATGAAGGGAGCTACGCTACCAAGGTGAAATCATGCAAGTCAGCTGGAAAGTGACTATTAAAGTCATTATTCATGATTTTATGGTAGAAATGTGGCAAAATGGAGCAGGTGACTGGCATTTAAGACGAAATTTATGGGCCAGATCCTTGAAAATCTTGCACCAATCTAGCATTAATGGTCTGAATGTAGGGGGAATGTTTAGATTTAAATTCAAAATGCCCTATAAATTACAGGTGGTTGTCTAGCGAAAAACACTTGCCATTTTAATAATTCAGTTTTTGAGCTCTCAGGTGCACATGAACCGAGAATTCTTCGAGGCTCTGATAGTGAGTTCAACATTTGCGAACTTACCAGAAATGTCACAAGCATTGCTGATTAGCGTTATGTCGACACCTACCACAACTATGGACAACGAAGCAGTGACAATAGAGGAGGATTTGCCGGAAATTCTTATGGAGGCCAAAGTAGCTGCTCCAGAGGTTGTCGAAGTACTAATAGAGGTCCTCAAATCACCAAGGATTCCGAGACCAAAGCTGACCCCAACCAAGGAGGGTGCGAAGGATAAGAAGGGAAAGTAGCCTACAATACCATTGTGTGCATCACCAAGAAGAAACCCACCAAAGGACAAGCCCACCACACAGGAAAACGATAAAGCCATCAATCTGGAGCTGAAGGAGGAAGAAATCGAAGACATCTCGATGGGTGAGGAGGATATGGGGATAGAAATGGAGGAAGTTGAAGCCCACGGTGCTGACCCTATCACTTAGTTTCCTGAGTATGTCCCTGCAGGCAATGGAAATACCAAGTTCCCGAAAGATATCGATGAGAGCAAGGTCCCCTTGCAAACCCCTCTCATGCTAGATGAAATTATTTTTGAAGGACCGCGCTTGGGGTGGGTTTGTCTATTAAAACTCAAAGACTATGACTTGGATTACCATGAGAATTTCCCACAATTGGAGACCGAACATATGATGCACTACATTATCGATCAACCACTAGAATGACTACATTGGAGCCATGGAGGTGGCTTAGAGGAGTACAGAAGGAAGGTTCTCTCAACCTACTATAGCTGTTGCACTATAACCACACCTCGACTACAGTCTTAGTCATCAAGCAGGTATTATGCTCGGTGCATGATGGGTGTCTGTGGCTAGAGGAGCCAATACCCATCACTGACAGATTGATCCATAGGATCACGCAGTTTCCCTACATAGGAGAAAATCTGGCCATGAGATTTGGTGGAAAATGTGGTGAGTAGGCCCTTGTGAAGGCCATGAAGGAGAAGTTTAAGGTGGTAAAGAAGTTGTGTGGACGTACCATATCCAACATCTGTGACCCTTCTATAAAGGTGGCTACACAAAGTTTGGCAGGGAAGTCGCACCAATGAGTTGTCAGCGCCTGTCATCGCACTAGCATCCCAGTGCACCAAAGGAGTTCAGTTCAATTGGGTAGACTATCTCCATAGTAATTTCCTTGTGAACTATCATGAGGCATAGGAGCTCAACAAGAAGTTCCACTATGTGTCAGCCTTGTTGTCTATTGTGTTGGTAGCATGGGAGCTCCCAGAGGGCAGTCAATTCCCTTTAGTCATGCCAGACCTTCCAGAGGCAGTGAAGTATGCTTCACTCTGGGCAACCAAGGATGTGTAGTGCATAAAGGACAAGAATATCTTATGGATCTTGATGGAGATGAACGTCCGCATGGAAATCAATCACAAACTACAGTTTTCACCTACGGTGTTTGCCAACGTGCAGGGCTACACAAAGTTTAAAGTATATTTTCACCATGTGTCCATCACGATGTGGAAGGACCCTATTTAGACATGGTATGACTTGCCTTACCTAGCAATGTATGACACCATTTTTGTAGTAATTGATCAACTTGGTGGTAGGAGGGAGAAAGTCTGTCGCACAACACAAGAAGGAGGAGGCCAAGCTCAAGATGATGCAGCTAGCTGAAAAGAGAAATAAGGAGGCTGCTGATAAGGCCTAGGTGGAGTGTGATGCTACTCAGCAGACAAAGAAGGAAATAGGTGGAATAGAGCGGGGTTCTGACAAAGCCGCGAGGTCACCTTCACCCAAGACAAAGGAAGAGATAGACGAGCAAATAGAGGAGCACGACATGGACCCATAGGAGACGTCTGCGCACATCAAGCATCCAAGGGAGCAAGAGAAATGAGGGTCTAGGAAGAAATCCAAGGCCACTAAAACATTGCTAGACCCAATCACTCCCATAGAGGGTGATTTACATGACATCAGTGACATGGTGTAGGATGTCACTACGGATGCCCTACAATAGTTTGAGTAGCAACAACAACTAATATTGGGCGATATCTAGATAGGTCTACAAGAGCTGCAAACCCATGCATCACAGGCTACCACGATGTCCACCAGCCTTGCTATCGGCACTTTAGAGGCTACCGAGATGCTGCACGCAAAGGCCTCTAGCGTGATAGTGATGCCTGATGGAGCACTGACCACGGAGAATGAAGCTGATAGGCCCACTATCAGCACCTTTAAGGGAGTAGGGTTGAATCTAGCAGCGCTCCCTGGAAAGGAACTCCACCTCTTATAGGATGGAGTGATTGTAGAGCTAAGGGCCTGCAAGCACCGCACTCTACAGGTGATCAACGATCAGCATATTAACAATGAGCAGATGGCACTACAGTAAGACTTTGCCATCACCACCTTGACCAAGGTGACTGACCAAAAAAGTGTATACTTCAAGTCATGGAGGATGCATGTTGAATGGTCCAAGAGTTGGCCATTCCTGAGAAAGAACTAGTTGGGGCGTGCATCTGCAAGTTGGCTACAGGGGTGCAGGATTGTCATACCGAAATGGTGAGGGTTCAATTGGAGTTGAACCTATAGATCACCAAGTTACAGTTGAAGGCCTAGCCTTAAACTTTTCCATAAGTAAAGGAGCAACATGCAACCACTGTCACAGAGGTAATAATGGTAGTTGATAGTGTTGTAGTAGACTACACACAACTTATTGAGCAATTGTTCAAGGTCATGACGAGCTTGCAGGAGGACCCTAATGTACAATGACTGGAGATAGAAGTGTGCGAGCTATAGCAATTGTATGATGAGGTCAAAAGCATAGCATGAACTGTCATGCTCACATAGAGATTGGAAAAGCTACAGAAAGCTAAGCATCTGAAAGAACAGGTGGATGCGACACTCCACAAGGAAGCAGTGTTGAAAGTGTGACTGACTCCCTGTATGGATGAGGCTTACATTGTCACAACCTCTATTGAAGGAAAGCTTGTGACTCTACAAGAAACTCAGCAAGAGCTTCAAGTCAACAGTTCAGGAGTAATGATAGAGCAGATGGTTGAAGATGCAAAGCAGGCGGCTACATAGTGTACTACTGAGGTTGCAGTCATACAAGTCAAGCTAGGAAGTCTTTGTGCTAATATCTCTGCACCTGCAGAGTGACTCAAGGGCGAGTCACGATGTTTATGTTGGGGGCATGTTGGGAACGTGATCCCCTAAGGATATTTTTGGGGCTAAAATCCCTTGTTTTGGGTTAATTTTTGTAATAAAGTGTAAATTCTCTGCATTTTGTGGTCGCCGAGTGTGAATGTGTCATGAGTCATAAAGGGTTGTTTGCAATTATTTTGTAAAGTGTAAATTTAGCTGTAAAGATCTACCCATGGTCCGTGAACCATGGGAATGTATAAAGAGAGCTAAGTAAGTAAGCTCTAAGTAGTAATAAGTTGTAGAAGAAGTAAGAAGTGTTGAGCGATAAAGAGAGAAGTCTAAGTTTCAGGTCCTAGTGTAGGTAGAGGCTTTTTAGCTGAGTGCGCAGAGGCCTAGGGTGGAAGTCCGAAGCTGAGTGCACGGACCCTTGCAATTATGTGCGCAGGGCGAATAGAGTCTGTAATCATATGAAGATATCAATAAAGAGAAGTATTCTACAAATTCTATTTCTTTGTTTCCTATTAATGCATCTTGTCCTATTGTGTATGAATTTCATTTATAATGCTTATGTGGTGCGTGAATGTATGTAATTATGTTGGTTAATTAAACACAAGTAAGGATATCTATTTATGTGGCGGTAACTATGATTGTTTAATAAGATAAGTAAGACACTTAAGCTAGTTTGGGAATCTACACGATACACTACCCAAGTAGCACGAAAGTACCCGAATTGCAGGTTAGGGCTGCATGAAGGCTAATCGTACCCCTTTGTGCAGGTACTGAAGGATAGAATAAAGGGCTAGACTAACAGAGCCCAAGAACTTAATGACCTGTGTGAGAGCAAGAATAGAAGGAATAAACCAACATCATGACCATCTGAGGGTGAGGAAACTTGGTTCCAGCATCGCCCCATGCTGCTTCGGGTGAGACTTCAATCCATGCTGTGCGGGATGATGCCAAAAAGGCTAGTAGTGTAGGGATTTGTTTGCCTAACTAATGTTGAACCTAGGTCAGGCCCCACACAGCCAACAAGTTGATCTTCAGTCAAATCTTCTTGTTCATCAGTTAGAATCTTATCAAATTCTTAAAACTGTTTTGGAATATTCCAAGCCAGAAGCATATTTAGGGTTACTACTACCTGAATTAAAACCTCATGATTTCATCTCTTCTGTCATTCATACATTTCCATCTACTTTTTCTAAACTTGAAGATAACTTTTATGTTTATACAAATCCTTTATTTGAAAGTGAAGAAAAATTTGATGTAGAAGTGCAAAAGGTAATTATTCCATCACCAATTATAAAAACTTCCACAAATTCTACTCAATGATCTTCCTCTTCATCCACTCAAAGTTCATGTTCATCTTCACCCTCTTCATCCCCCCAAAGTTCATCTTCATATTCACTCTCTTCACCTAATCAAATGGTTGGTTTGCAATCTACCACTTAGGCTTTTTATGCAACACTATTCCTTCTCGGTCAGCTTAATAATTTTACAGATGGATATCTAAAGCACTTACCTAGGTTTAATGGGGAAACTAGTCGGTGTGTTGAGGATCATTTTGCCGCATTTTTGGATTTTAGTGATAATATGAAGATAGAGCATGAAGGTGTGTACATGAGATTATTTGTTCAATCTCTTGAGGGAAATGTTAGGATCTGGTTCAGACAATCGCAAGCGCGTTCTATTCCTACATGGAATTAATCAATATATATATCTTTAAAAACCAATGGGGAGCTTAAAAGGATCCTATTTGTTACATAGTAATTTGTTACTATCCTCATTTCAGTCCTTTTGCTATGTCATGTGTCAAATAAACATGTTCATATATTTCCACTGATGTAAGAAGATTAAACAAATGCTCCCTGTTGTTGCCAATTGACCCTCATTCCCTAAGTTTTTGCTTTGTCGCGAGTAAAACCTTAATATATGAGATGTTCCCATGTCCATAATGGTCTAATCACGACTCTGTCATAGGTGTACATCTATTTCCTGCGATGGTTGGATTTCTAGACCCAACGCAAGGTTATGAGTTATGTCTAGCGACGTTGAGTCTACTTGCATTGCCTCCTTGTGATGTTTTCGTGGATAATTAGTTTATGGCCTGCGATGATCTATATTGGGTGATTTCATTTCAACAATCGGCCTTCTTGATGTCTCCAAACCTGATTGTTAGCATAGTTTCGGTCACCCTTCCCCTCCTTGTATGGTAGTTCCACATTTGTGCTACCTTCCTTGAGGATGAGCTCCTCCTCCCACATTACATGGAGACTCTTTTTCTTATTAAAGCACTCACCTTTAATGTAACCAACTATTTAGTAGTTCCTTTGGTTGGGAAGTGCTGCTAGTGCTTTTGAGTTTGATAGATAGCTGGTGTGGGTGACAAGTGTGGGATTGTTGATAGCTTGAGGAAGGTTATGGAGTGCCCTTAACTTTGTGTTAAAGCTTATGAGTGGGAGAGAGACATTGTATGTTGGGAGATTCATCCTTGAAAAGTGAATGTTTGAGAAACATACTGGCTAGACCCTCTGAGAAGGCTTGTGACATCAAGACTTGGTTGTAAGCTTACTCTTAATTCATTATTAATACAATCAATGATGTTTTCTTATGTCTTGTATGTAATTGACTTGATATCTCATGAATTCTTGACTTTTTGAGTAAATAGATCATTGTTCTTTCCCGGTTACATGCTTTGTTGTGTTTTCTTTGTATTGTTTCAAGTTGATCACTCATTGAGGAGAAGGAAACGGAAGCTAGAGCAGTGCAAGGAAACTTCATTGACCACCAGTTGAGGTAGGCCTCCAACGATGATTGTTTAAAGAAATCAATTGTTGATATGTCTTTGCTGTTACTAGACCCACTCTAGGGCTAGAGGGGTTGCGTTCGTTTGTAGAGAGAACACTTTCCTACATCACAAGTTGGCAACTCCATTGGGGAGTCCATCCTTTGTTTTTCTCTTGTTTGCTTTGGCTTGATTTTGAGTTAAGTTCTTTTGGATTTTGGGATTGAACCATCGATCTTTTGGATTACCTAGGTCAATATGGGAAATCCCTTTATTGCCTATAAGGACAGAATGGTCTTTGTTTGGCAATTTTCATTTACTTTTCATTGTTTTTGAGTTTTTCGCTGGAAAGGGCTAAACAATCATGTTGACGTTGTGTTGTTTCTGTCTTGGAAGTTTGTGCATCGCTGAATCCTATCACACAGTCACGATGATTCCTGAAATCGGTCCGTCGTGTGAAATATGTGTACTTTTGCTACAACATCACTCTGTTGCTATAGATAGTTTATGATCAGCACTAGTTGCTTGTGTTATTACCGTGATGATTCTTGTAGAATTTGTTTTCAATTCTGCCTCCTAAATTCATCAGTGTGGTTACTCCCTTGTTGTCTTTCTCTTATCCATTAGTTCATTTTAATTAGTTTTAGTTAAAGTGCTTACTCTTCAGTTATATTGAAGTGAACCTTGTATTTTCTTGGCTTTGTGACCTAGTTTTTCAAATTTTGAATTATTTGGCTTGGTTACTTGTATGTTCAAGATTCATCCACAATCCTCCTATTGGTTTAATTAAGTTTTTTCCATCACTTGTTTCTTGTTGATTGGTGTTTAGTGTTATTTATTGAACCAATTTCAATATTGATTCCATTGTTTCACTACTAGACATAGATTACAATTGTTTGGATCAATCAGTTTCACGCTTGCTTGTTTTATCCTTTAGAATTCGAAGCTATGAAAATCAAAAGATTGCATTCATTAGTATGCGAAAGTGAAAGTACATTTTGCATTCCCATCTTTCATGTTTGAAAAATTAGAAGGAAAATTTTAAATCTCTCATTAGTAGTATCGATGCACTATAGGGATTGATGTGTTTATACATTGTGTCTCTTGAGTGATTTCATTTGTTGATCTTGGTTTTGTCTTGGTTTGGGAATGATCTCTCTACCCTTCTGTAAGTAGGAGTTCATCGAAATGAAAGATGCTTTATTCATTTTCGCTACATCCTAGGTTTTGATATACATACGGTAAGGCCTGAAAGTTGAAACATAATTCAAGGTCAACTCTAAAATGAACTGAGTAAACCTGACAATGCATTGGAACATAACGTACATTATTTAGAGGTCTAGGCTAGAGACGTGTTCTGTTGTCATCAAACCTAGTCACTATTGCTTTCACTTAAGGTTGGGTGATTCCTTCTTCTGTGACTCAATAGCTGCTAGCACGAACTTGCGCTCCCAGTACCATCGAGTATATGTTGGGAGACCCCACTAGGTTATCATTCTATATCCCTAGGAAGTTGTGTCTGCCACCTTACAAACCATAATGCACCAAACACAACATTCGAGAAGATTGACTGGCATATGGAAAGTCGTTGGTTTTCATATGATTGCTAAGGTGTATATGCAGTTTTACGGGCTATTTGGTAAACCTTTTGCCTAGTTCTCCAGAGTAGTCACTTTCATTCCTTTTTTTACTCCCTAAAAGAAAAGGTCCATCTGAGCACTTGTCCTTTCAGGCCCATTAAATATTTGAGGGCAACTAGAGTCATATTTTCTTCCTTTTCTCGACTCTTTAAAGATGAAAAGGTCAAGTTCTATTCCTGTGCCTTAAAAAATTATTTGGCCACATTCACATTTACCTTGTTAGATCTTGTTTGCATTTTAGTTTGCAGAGGGTTCTTTCCTTACTCATTAGTTTTCCTAGGATTTTGAATTAAATCATCCTGGCAGAAGCACTGATCTCGTCTCCCATTCCACGTGACCAAGGATCTCCATCTTCTATTGCTCCCAAGGTACTGGTTGTTAGTGATACTCTTCTTGTTATTTTGAGTATCAAACCACTTAACTCTCGTGCTCTAGAGGATGAGTCTTATGATATTCGTTGGAACCCCATTTGGGAGCCTTCTGAAGAAGACTTTACCATTACTCCTCCTAGTGTTTCATTCTTGATGTCTTCCTCCGACATGGTTGAGATGATTCCCGTCTTCGGTGAAGAATCCTTTATGGCAGGAGGTGAAATCCCTATGTCTATGAGAACTTTTCCCTTCCATGTCACCTCTCTTGGTGTCTCATTGTCATTACATTATAATGCTTTGGTGGATATCATCAGTTCTAGATCTCCCCTTTCGAGCTCGATATGGTCTTGTACCGTTCCTCCGACTTCAAAACTTTTTACACCTTAGATTCACAATGTGACTGTCACATTTGTTCCAACTATTCCAACCGTTTGTGTGGCTTCTTCAACCCCTGTTGTCAGTACTGCCACTGCATCTTTAGTGGTAACTACTGTTGCTGGACCTTCAGCTGGTCCTACAAATAGTGGTCCAATGACATCTGCATCTGGAGTTATTAATCCTACACTAGGTGCCCCACCTTCTTCTGGTTTCATTCCAATAGGGGGGCATATGATCAGTATTTCCAGGCTCTTCAGAATCCAGATCTACATAATCCGTTTCATTATTATGATCCTTAAGGAAATCATATCTACCACTTTGGGTCTATGCCATCTCAACCCATGGTTGAGGTCTCAATCTCGTTATCTATTGCTTGGGGCGCCACCACTTACCATGGTGGCCAAGCATAACCTTCAAATGTTCAAGGACCACCCTATCAAGGTTGGTTGTCTTACAGGTAGCCCCGTTAAGTTCAGCTGTATTACAGACAACCTTATCTAGGGGGGCCACAAGGAAAACCCATCCAGGTACAACATTCAGCCTTCGGTGGTTCGTCTTTTACCTACTTCGGGCAACCTTTTGGGAATCTGGGACAACCTTACATACAACAAGGTCAGCCGGATATCTAGCAAGACTACCCTTCTGGGCAACTCAGTTAGCCTCACATTCAGCAAGGCCAACCCACTATCTAGCCTAATCAACCTTGTAGGCAAATTGGTCAGCCTCAAATCCATCCAGGCCAACCAACTGTCCAGTTTGCTCAACCATCTAGTCAGTCAGGGCAACCCTCGATTGTGCAAGGTCAACCCAGTACCTGGCAAGCTCAACCTTCTGGGAAAATGGGTCAACTTCAATCTCAACCAAGACCACCTTCTAGCCAGATGGTTCAGCCTCAATTCTCCCAAGGACATCTATCTAGGACTACTCAACAGGGCACTCAAACACTCATTGCTTCTCAAGCACCACTCAGTTTTCAGCCCTAGTCTAGGCCCCAGACCCATTTCAGTCTTCAAACTCAAGTTGGGCCCCAAACCCAACCTACTCATCAAGCGCAGCTAGGCCCCCAGGCCTAGTTTGAAGCCCAGCCGCCTTATGGTTTTCAGCAACCCCAAGGGCGAACTCAATTTGCCCCATACCAAAATTATCAACAACCACAAGTTAACCCTTATCAAAATTTTCAGCAGCCATATGTTGCTCCTGTGGGTGAGGTTGGTAATCAGTGGAATGCAGGGGGTCAAATCTAGGGTCAACCATCCAATTACAGCTATAACTCTTATGGACAAAATCCTTACGGGCCAAATCCATCTGGACAAAATCAATCGGGGTAACCAGGAACTAGATGGAACTCTGGTGTTGTTTCTTATCCGTGGCCTTAGATGTCCTTCAACCCTCAATTACCCTTTTTGGCCACATTGGAATTTACGGATGAATCCAAACTGAGTAATGATCCTATTCTTCATAATTTGTATTGGCCTTCAATTTCGACTAAGATTCCCAGTGATTGCCCCAAATTCGATGCTAAATCTAGAGAAGATCCCCAAGCTCATGACATGACCTGGTCTGATAATCATCACCATTCTTTATTTCTCCCTACCCATGGTGATATGCTTACTTGTCTAGAGCAGTTTTCTTCCTGTCTCCCTTCCCAACCCCTTTAGATTCCTATACAAATCCATCAAATTTTTTCTGAAGGTAATATGGGGAACACTACGCAAACTCAACCAATCGACATCTCTGTTAATCCACGGGTTGTCGAGCATATTCATGTCAGAGTCACCTGTACTTCGGAGGAGATTCAACTCTACATGGATCTTTTTTGAGAATTTCTTAATGTTTTTGCTTGGTCATATGAAGAGATTCACAGCATCGATCCTAGCATCGTGGTGCACATATCCAGGTGCTAAACCTGTTCGACAACATCTATGCCTCATGCACCCCCAAAAGGCTATATCTATCAAAGTAGAAGTTGAAAAGATTCTTAAAGATGGTTTTATTTACCCTATCCCACTTACTAATTGGGTTTCTATTGTAACAAAGAAACAGGCAACTATTAGGGTATGTGTTGACTATCATGACATTAATCGTGCTTGTCCCAAAGATAATTTCCCCACACCGTTCATTAACCAACTCATTGATGAGTGTGCTGGGAGCGAGATTTATTCGTTCATGGATGGCTTCTCTGGTTACAATCAGATCAATATATCACTCGCAGATTAACACAAAACTGCCTTTATCTGTCCGTGGGGTACTTTCGCCTATAAGAAGCTCCCTTTCGGTCTAAAAAATGCCGATGCTACCTTCCAATGTGCAATGTCTTACATATTTCATGGTATTCGGCACATTGTATAGCCTTATCTGGATGACCTTCTGGCTCATTCGGCGAAGTGCTCAGACCATCCAAAACACCTTTGTGAAATATTTATTCACTGTCGACACTATCGCATTCACCTTAATCTGCATAAATGTGTTTTCTGCGTTGAATCTGGTAGACTTCTTGGGTTTGTCATCTCCAAAGAGGGCATTCGCCTGGATCCCCTCAAGGTTGAAGCCATCCTAAATCTTCCTCCCCCTTCTTCTTTGCAGCAATTATAGAGTTTGCAGCGTAAAGCAAATTTTTTACGACGTTCCATTCAAAACTATGTTGAAGTGACTAAAGGCTATGCATGCTTATTAAAACAGGATACCCTTTTTGTCTGGGATGCCGTTATGTAAGAGTCATTCGAGCAGCGCAAGGCGTTCCTTGTTTCTACTCTGTTGTTACATTTAGCCGCCGCCGATACCACTATCGGCATGGTTTTGTTCCAAGACAATGATGATGGTATTGAGCACGTTGTCTACTACCTTAGCCGCAATCTAATCAATAAAAAAACTCGATATGCCTATGTCGAGAAGTTGGCCCTAGCCATCTTTCATGTTGTCCAACGTTTCCGTCACTATATATTATTGCGTACCATGACGGTGATTTTCGATTGCAACTCGATGATCTACATCTTGTCATGTCAGCTACTTGGGGGCAAATATTCAAAATGGATTGTCATCCTTCAAGAGTTTGACTTGGAGTTCACTACAGCTAAGTCAAAGAAATCCCTCGCTTTTGCTGAGTTTCTCTACTTGCTACCATCTGCAACTATGCCCTCTCGATTAGAGGACCATATTCTAGAGGAGTCTTTATTTTTTATTAGCACCCTCGATCCATGGTATGGGGATATTATTGTCTACCTTCAAACATCCTCCTTTCATTCTGATTTATCTAAGGATGCTCAGTGACATATTCGCCATCATTCTCAACCCTATCGCATTATTGGGGATACCTTGTACTGGGTCGGTGCTAACTCTGTCCTCTGCCATTGTTTGACATTCGAGGAGGCCGGACGAATCTTGAATGACTGCCATACCAGTGCTTGTGAAGGTCATATGTACGGATATGCTACTGCTCAAAAGATCCTCTGTACTGGTTATTTTTGGCCGTCTATTTTCAAGGATTGCACTCTCGCCATCCGTTCTTGTCATGCGTGCCAAATCTACCAGCTGAAGATATGTGCACCCCCTGCTCCTTTACACCCTGTCATTACCATCGACTCTTTTGCCAAATGGTGAATTAATTATATGACCTGTAAACCTTGCTCGGCCGAGGGGGCATGGTTATATCATCATTGCCATTGATTATTTCATGAAATGGGCCGAGGCGATGCCTACGCTCTCTAATGACGGTAAGACAGTGGCACAATTTTTATTCAATCATGTCATTTCATGTTTCAGAGTCCCTCAGGCTATCGTCACTGATCACGGCTCTCATTTTTGTAATCATATGATGACTGAGTTAACAACCCATCTAGGCTTGCGGCATGATAGTTCGACACATATTATCCTCAGGCCAATGGCCAGGTAGAAGTTGTCAACAAAATGTTGGTCATGATGCTTCAATTCACCATTGGCATGCACAAGTCCAACTAGAATCTAATTTTGTTTTCCACCTTATGGGCCTACTGAACTTCCACAAAATATGCCACCGAATGCACCTCATTCCAATTAGTTTACAGTATGGAGGCTACTCTTCCAATTGATTGTGAAATCCCTTTGCTTAAATTAGCCGTCGAATTGCTACCGAACACTACTCCGGTAGAAGAACTTCTTCTTTACCTAGAACGGTTAGATGAGACCTGTTGACTAGCCTCTATAGTCATTGAAGCACAGAAGAAGAGAGTGAAAACTCACTTCGACGAAATTGTTCATCCCCGTTCTTTTGTTGAAGGAGATCTAGTCCTGCTCTATGATCAAGCAAATGACAAGCTAGGGGTAGGAAAATTCGAGTCCATGTGGCATGGTCCCTACACTGTGAAATGTGTTTTGCAAAAAGGGGCTTATGAGTTGATCGATTACGAAGGGAATCCTCTAGATAAGCCCCAAAACAGGCTTTATCTGAAAAAATATTATGCATGAACCCCATGCATCGGATTTGTACATACGTGCGTTTTCAACATGTGTGTTCTCAGTGTGTGTTTGCTTGTATGGCTTGGTGTGCAGGCGTAATTGCCACTTATTGTGTCTTTTTACTTTTTTTGTAGATGTCTGCTACACCTTATGTTGGTTTCACTGATGGTGCCTGCTATAGTACTCAGAATCTTTCCTTTATGGCATGGGTGATCTACGATCCTCATGATGAGTTAGTAGACCTTCAAGGCGTTTGTCTGGGTTTCACCACAAACAATGTCGCTAAATACAACGTTGTTATTCAATTACTAATCGAGATAGTTAACCTCGATATTTGTGCATTGGTTGTGAATTTGGATTCTCAACTTGTTGTCCACCAACTTAACGAGTGTTATTCCAGCAGAGATCATTGAATTTTAAGGTTGTATTTACGTGTTAAATTATTGGAAAGAAGTTTTGATTTTATTACATATCAACACTCCAAGAAGATTAAACACATTAACTGATGCATTAGCAAATCATGTATTAGACATACATTTACGCAACATGTAATCAAGCATT